>CAUYRH010014652.1:0-16996 GCA_963574655.1 Perodicticus potto
CAACTACTATGGAGCTGGAGGAAATCAAGTTACTCATGTCTATTAGAGTTTTTCTTATAAATTGAGGCACATTCTGGTTGGGTGCATAAATATTAATAATTGAAATCTCATCATATTGAGTAGTACTTTTAACAAATATGAAATGTCCGTCTTTATCCTTCCTTACTTTGGTTGGTTTAAAGCCTATTGTATCAGTGAATAAGATTACAACACCTGCTTTTTTCTGTTTTCCATTTGCCTGGAATATAGATGATCATCCCTTCACCTTGAGTCTAAATTTATCTTTTAAGGTAAGATGAGATTCTTGTATGCAGCAGACGTCTGGCCTAAGTTTTTGTATCCAATCAGCTAACCTATGCTAGTTAGATAGAGGACAATTTAAACCATTCGCATTAACTGAAAATATTGATAAATCTTTAGAAAGTGCAGTGGAAATTTTTAATCCTTTTGTCACTGTGGAAGTTGGAATTTGATGAAAAGTTTCTGGGTGAGTTTACTTTTGTGGGTGGAGGATTACGCTGGTCATTATGGAGGATAGGTCTGAGAATATCCTGGAGAGCTGGTTTAGTTATAGTAAATTTCTTTAACATGTGGATGTCATTAAAGTATTTAACTTCTCCATCATAAATGAAACTCCGTTTCACTGGGCACAGGATCCTGGGTTGAAAGTTATTTTGTTTTAGGAGATTAAAAGTCAATGACCATTCTCTTCTAGCTTGAAAGGTTTGATCAGAGAGATCTGCAGTTATTCTAATATTCTTCCCCTTGTAGGTAATGTATTTCTTACGTCTGGCTGCTTTCAGAATTTTCTCCTTCATATTAACTTTAGTGAAGTTAATTATGATGTGCCTGGGGGATGTTTTATTCAGGTTGAGTGGTGCTGGCATTCTGAAACAGTCTGCTATCTGAATTTCAGAATCTCTTGGCATGTTAGAAAGTTCTCTTTCATAATCTCATAAAGAAGACACTCTGTGCCTTTTGACGCCACTTCATCATTTTCAGATATCCCTATAAGGCGAATATTGGTTTTCTTTGAGTTATCCCAAAGCTGTCTGAGAGTATGATCCGTTTTTGCCCTCCATTTATCTTCCTCTTTGTAGGTTTTCGAGCATTCAAAAGCTTTGTCTTCCATGTCAGAAATCCTTTCTTCTGCTTGCTCCATTCTGTTACTGAGGGATTCTGCGGTATTTCTCAGATCGTTGAGGGCTGCAACTTCTTGTCTCAATGTGTCAAAATCTTTGGTCATTTTGTCTTTGAATTAATTGAATTCTTGAGACATCTTTTGGGTCATCATTGGGATTACTTCTTGAAATTCTAATTCCATCTTTTTCTCCATTCCAGTGATCTTATTTGCTATCCAGACTCTGAATTCGATTTCTGACATCTCAGCCATTTGCTTATGCAAGGGATCTTGCGCTGTATCTACCTTCTCATTCCTTGGGGGAGGTGATCTACTCTGATTATTTATATTCCCAGAGTTTTTCTGTTGATTCAGCCTCATGTTTATTTTTCACTGTTGCCTATGACCGTCCTCAGAGTTGGGGAGGTATCTCTCCCAGATCAGACTCTGGCAGGATCACTCTGTTGTTGCTGGATCTTTGTATGGAGTGATCCTGTGTAGCCAGGGAGTTCTGACTGCAGGAACATCTCCAGAGTGTGGCACATCCGGATCAAGCAGCAGGGCATGGGATGGTGCATGCAGTTCTGGGCATGCCGGGCACCCAGTGGCCTTTGCAAAGGGAGCCCACGCCTCCAGCATTCTTTGGCTTGGAGGAGGGCTCCAGAGGGAGGGCACAGGTCATGCAGCCTCCTGAGTCCCCAACTGTGTGTGTGGGGCCAAGTCCCAGCAGGGCACCGATGGGATCCACACAGGGGTCTGGGTGGGGTCCCTGGCCAAGGCAGACAGTGAGCTGAGGCCCAGCAGAGTCCCTAGCTTCTGTGAGCAGAGGGCCGAGTCCTGGTGCGGCAAGGATCAAAGCTGCGCGTGGGTCCTGGTGGAGTCCCTGGCCACTGCAGGCTGTGAGCCGAGGCCTGGCAGAGTTCCTGGCCGCTGCAGTCAGTGGGCCAAGGCCCCATGGGGCACGGATCAGAGCCATGTGTAGGTCCCGGGGGAGTCTCTGGCTGTGGCGGGTGGTGGGCTTAGCAGGGCACAGAGTGGAACTCTGCGGTTCCAGGTGAAGTCCTTGGCCTGGGGGCTGGTGGGGGCTCAGTGGGGCCCCAAGTCTCTTACCTGGTGGGCCACCTGGTCCAGTAGATGGGGAGGGTAGGCGCTGCTCAAACCCTCCTCCCTCAGTTTCAGCAGGGGTCAGGCTTCTGGTGCGTCAGGTAAGGGGGGAAGGGTGAACTGTATGTTCAGAATGGCAGAAAACTTTAGTTCCGTTTTTCTGCCTGAAGCTTGTTTTCTTGGAGTCACAGCTTGCCTCAGCAGAGGTGACCTTCAGTTATCGCTTCTCTCTCTCAGCTGGGCTCCCAGTCTTCGGCTCAATTGGGCAGTTTTTGGAGGTTATCTTTCCTTTTGAACAGGAGCCTCTGTTGGGAGCTGCTTCCAGTTGGCCATCTTGCCCCTCCTCCCTTGTCTTTATCTTTTAATGTTTTATTTCGTACTATCTAATGAACTTTAGAATCATGTTGTCAAATTCATAAAAATCCATGTGATATTACTGACATTTTAAACTCACTAGATTATTTATCTTAATCTTATCCACAAGAAAAAAAAGGCATTTTTTTATTATACAAAAAACTTTATCAATGTTCTTATTTACAGCTTCTAGCTTTAATAACATGTCAGTTTTTAAACCTTGGTTATGAAAATGATATTAAAATATTTACCTAAATTTTCCTATGTTTTTTTACTTTTTTATAATTTCCTTTGAAAAAGTGAAATTTGTATTTTTTTTTTTGATTTGGAGCTTATCTTTTGTGAGTTAAGGATTTTGTTTTATAAATTATTTTAATAAAATTAATTATGATTTGAGGCCTACCCTATCTTTTCCTAGCTGTTGGGAAATGCTTTCTTCACTTTATAGGGAATTGTCAGGTATCCTCTGGCCAGTTTCCCTCTTTGCTGTTGTAATTATTAGGACCTTTAAAGCTTATAAAATATATGAATCTAGGCCACTGGGTCTAGGCATCACAGAAACCTTGTTAAAACCCCAATGACTCTGGGCCCACCTCAGCCCTCCAGCAGGCCTCAGATCTTATCATAGCTGCTTGCAGAAGCTCCTGACAACTGGGTACACTGGAGAGGTCTTCTTTCCTACTACCAGTAAAATATACTTTGAATCAGATACACCATTAAATGTAAAAGTACATCCAATCTGAAACAAGTAAAGGGGCTTAAAAAATAGGAAAATCAGAGGAGAGACAGATCAGGAACCCACACCAATGCCAGATGGCCTCAAGAGATTTTTACAGGGGTGTGTGGTTAATGTTTAATAGCAGATCTCCAGAGGAAAGAAGGTCAGATTAGCATCTGCCAATTTCTGTGGTGTAACTACTCCTGCCCTGAATGGGTCTGAGGTACTAAGGTACCATCACTGCAGACAGAAGTGACAGAGATGCTCATAGTTGCCTCATGTGAGCCTGTGCATTCTGGCTCAGCAGACTCTTGGTTTTATTCCAGATAAAGATACTTGTAGGTGTTTAGATACAGGCTTTTCACATCCATGTGCTGGTCCTAGGTGACTTTGGCCTACCTGGGGAGAGGGAGCATTAGCATAAGCAGCTTTACAAAAATAAAAATCTGGGCCAGGCGTGGTGGCTCACGCCTGAAACCTCAGCACTTTGGGAGGCAGAGGCAGTAGATTTCTTGAACTCAGGAGTTCGAGACCAGCCTAAACAAGAACGAGACACCATTTCTAAAAAATAGTCTGGTGGTATTGCAGGCACCTATGGTCCCAGCTACTTGGAAGGCTGAAGCAAGAAGATCTCTTGAGCCCAAGAGTTTGAGGTTGCTGTGAGCTATGACACCATAGTATTCTATCCAGGGTGACAGAGTAAGACTCTGCCTCAAAAGAAACAAACGAACAAAAACAAAAATGGAAGTCTCAGAGCTACCTTGCACTGGAGGAAAAGATGGCTGGTGGGCCAAGGCCTGGAGCCCCTGGAGACAGCTGGGCTGTCAGATGTGCTGGAGAACTGTCTGTGCCTGTTGACATGACACTGAAGGCCAATGGCTGCAGAAGGTGATTGAGAGCAAAGGGAATAAAAACTGCAGTGGACTGAAATATATCAAATATTCTAGAATTTATGGGATCATAATAGTACTTCAAAATAAAACAATGTATTGATCACTTTTGGTGAATGCAGAAAATTAATTCATTCTTCTGATAACCAATTTAGAAACTTCAAATATTTACTTTTCCTGTTCAAACTGTGCTTTACAGTAAGTAAATATTTGATCTGGAAAGGTTTTTTGTGTGGAATATATCAAACTAATAACTGTAGAAGTAACAATGGGATTAAGATATGGCCATTTTTGCCTTTTTAAATAAAATGACAGATCTTGGTGATCATAACCTGTGTCATCAAAACTATTAGTTGAAACTGAAGGGAACATTATGAAAGACTGATAGAAGTGACATCTGAATCAGCGATCAATCTTGATTGGAAAAAAGAGGGCCCATCAGATCCCATGCGCCTCTTAAACTAGGAGGAATTTTACAGCCCTTGCTCCAAAAAATTAAACTTGTATCTACTTAGCTCTCTATCTCTAACTGCTTCTAAGCAATTAAAAAAAAAATAGAAAAACAAGTTAAACACTTGAGGGGAGACAGTCAGCCTAATTTGAACATGGGATATAGGACAATGACCATGTTTCTCTAACAAATAAATCACAAAGACAAGTTGAAAAGAACCAAGGGAATGTCTCAGGTTAAAATAGATTGAAAGGTATTGTATTGGTTTCCCATGACTGCTGTACCAAATCACTACAAGTTTCATGGCTCAAACCAACACAAATTAATTTTTTTATGGTTTTGGAGGTCAAAGTCTTAAGTGGTCTGCTGGCTGTGCTCCACCTGGAGTTTCCTGGGGCTTGTCCCCTCCTTGATCTCCCAGCTTCCTTGGGTGGCCAGGTTCCTAATCGCTCACCCACCATCACTCCAGCCTCTGCTTCCATTATGCCATCTCCTCTGACATTCCTGCCTCCTCTTTAGGAACCTTTGTGCTTGCTCTGGGTTCATCTGGGCAGCCCAGTGTGATGTCCTCCATCCCCAGAGTCTTAATGTATGTGAATCTAAAGACATGCAGGATCTGTGGATTCCGATGTAGACAACTGCAGGCCGCCATTTTTCAACCTGCACTGTGTGTATTAAATAAATAGTGGCTTCAAATCCATACATTCCAACTACAGCAGGAAATGATGAAACAACTGGGAAAACTGGACACCGAGAATAGATATTTGATGGTGTTGAGAAATTTTTGTTAAATTGTTTGAGTGTGATAAGCATTTTGGTTGTACTTTTCAGAAATTCTCTTTGAGAGAGACATCCTGAAATATAGAGACATTGGCAGGATTTCGAGATTTGTTTCAAAGACCCACCCCCGTCATTGGGAGTCATTGTAGCAGGTCGGGGATGGTCATGTGGGTTCAAGGATCTGAGCAAGTTTGCACTGTGAATGAGACAGCCTGTTCAGAGGGCAGAGGGGAACACTCAGAAGAGAAAGGGTAGTTTATGATGCAATTTCACGGAGAGGATAAAGGAAATCAAGGCAAACCCCTACAGGAGGACCCAGCTGTGTCCAGGAGAAGTGGTGGCTCTGCGTCCTCACAGGGGAATGTGGGGAGCAGGTGCAGACAACTGTGGGTTTGGCTGTTTGGTGAGGGGCGGGGGAGGACTTCCACCTCTAGTGGCGTCTATTGGCCTCTCTCAAGTAGGAGATGTGTGAGGAAGCTCCCTGCATGGCCATGCTGGGGAGAAGCAGGAGGTTTGGAACAGCCCCTGCCACGGTGGCATCAACAGAAATGAGTGGGATGGGCAGGCAGCACGAGGGCCTGCTAGTCACTGTGGACTCCCTGTGGAAGTGGTCAGCCCCTGCCAGGTGGTTTTCTTCAGAATTGCAGGGTCATTCCCACACACGTTCCCAGAAAGGGGGTATTTGGTTTGCTTGAGGTGGGACATTGCTTTTTGAAATACAGGAGCTATTATTATTCAGCTATGGTGAGGCCCGTAGATCAGGACATGGCTTTGCCCAAGGGAAAGGGACATGTGATGCCATGGGGTGGGGGTGGGGAGCAAAAGGGAAAGCATCAGATAGTCAGGAGGCAGAGAGAGGGGGAGCTGTGGACAGAGCCCTTGTTTTGTTTCTGTTGGAAGGAACAGGAAGGTAGGGTAGGCCGGCTCAGGGTTGACTAGTTTGAACAGCTTCAGTAGGTGCTAAGGCAGAGGGGCTGCCCCTCATCTGGTCCTAAGTGATTAGGGCAGGTGGATGTGGCCCAGGGCCTGAGAGTGCTGTGATGGAGGTGGGAGAGGTGTCTTCTCTACCCTGGGTTGGTTTGCACATGAAAGGTGCCGGTTCCAATCCTAGGAATGGGGCAGCCCTGGGAGACCCCCGAAGTCACAGCACAGAGGAAATACAAGACGTGGTTATTACAGCTTGTCTGTCTGCTGGTGTGACAGAAAGGCCAGAGCAAGGGAGTTGAGGGTAGCGGCCGCAGTCTTACTGGAATGGCAGCTTGTTAGGAGAAAGGTGAAGTGGTGCATGAATTACAGAGGCAGTTTGCTGATGCGGTCCTAGGGAATGGGTTGTCCTGGAAAGCTGGGAGAAGGAGGCTCAGACAGTTGGGATGCTGATGATTTCTGAAAGGTGGGATAGTTTGGGGTCATAATGCTCAAGGCAACTGTGAAAGGACATGGCTCCTGGGTGTGAAGGAAACGTGCGGCTGCACATGTGGGAAACCATGTTTTCCAGAAGCCCAGGAAGCCATGCCTTCTTCACGCCCTTCCCGGGAAGCAGCTTCCCATCTTGGTAGCTGTTGCTCACAGTGACACTCCATATGGGAGCACGGGGCTTCACACAGCTGAGGTGAAGACACCCTTAGTTTTACCAAATGAAATGATACCAAATGGAAGGGTAGGATTCAGGCTCAAGCCAAGAATTATTTCCTGTCTTTGAACTTCAATGCTCATCATAACAAGAGAACCCTATAGGTGTTCGGTAACTATCTTTAAGTTGAAATTATAAATCAAATACAAGAGAGAAATAATCATAAATGAACCCTTGTTAATCAAATAGGGACCCACAACCTGCCCCAGGGAAAGGTTGATGAGGGGAGGCGTGTGTGAAAAGCACGAATCAGTGGATAAGAAGCCAGCAAATGTGGTGGATTGAAAGAAATGACATGTTAGTAAATATAAGGCTAATGCACTTTGGATAAATACAAATGAATCATGGAATGGACATGAGAAGGGACAGAGTGACAGAGGACAGGGCAGGAAGAGAGTGGAAGAACAATTCAAAATTTCTGATGTACATGCCAGGGAACATCAACTACCCTAGGAATTGTCCATGAACCCCAAAGAGGACAAAATTGAAGTACCTCCACGTGAGAGAAATGTTTATTTGGTCAAATGTTCACATCAGGGGAGTAGGGCTCTGGAATTAGGACCCTGAGATACTCTGCCTGCCAAGGTCTGGGATCCTTTCTAAGCAGTAAAATTATAGGTGTGAAGTACACTTGAACTATTTTCTCCAAAATGTATCACAGAACATCACAAGAGGACGCAAAAGATGACTTCCTCCTGTTGAGATGGCTAGAACAAAGGAGATAAAAATAAATTCATGGTTAAAAATATCTGAGAATTAGTAAGGAAACAGGGTATCATTACTCAGAATCTGACCTGCAATTAAAGACTGCCAAAGGCGGTGGATTGCCTGCCTCTTCAGTTTTATAACCTGACCTCCATTAATTCTACTTGCATAAGGCAAGACTCACCAGCAACACTTCCTTACAGCTGTGAGATTCCTACATCGTGAGCATGGCACTCACCCCAACACTTCTGATACTCCAGGTTCTTGCGGTGTCTGTTTCTAAATTTATTTATTTTGGCAGAACCATTGAGGAAATTATTTTAATATGTTGACAGTAACTACACCCCCATGGCTGGTTGTTGCCAGGCATGTTGTTATTGTTGTTATTGACTTCAGAAAGAAGCCTCTACAATGGCTGGAAATAATTTCATACAGAGTAATTTCACATTTTAAACTATGGATTGTTGGCTGTGCAGAACCTGATTTTCTGGTTTGGTTTTTAGATGTGACCTTTGCATACATCTCTTCTTTCTGGTCAGTTTTGCAGAGTGAGGAAGGAAGATGGGAATTCAAATCTAGGGGAATGTAGACTTCTGGGGACAGGATATAAAAGTTTTACCTTTTAGGATTTTCTTGCATGTAGTAGCTAATCAGTTTCTCTTGAGTAAACAAAATCACATCATTGAATTAATGTTAGAACTTTAAAGTTGGGAAATGCCAAAGAGGAGAAATGTACACGTATTGAATATCGAATTAACTGAGCAAAAGATACATTCATAAAAAGCTGAGGTTTGAATTGGGAACATTTGTCTTGAAAGCACGTTGTTTTTCTTTTATTCCTTTTTTTTTTTTTTTTTTTTTCAGACAGAGTCTCACTCTGTTGCCCAGGCTTCCTTCTTATGGGGATATTTCATGGCAGAACCAAGGTGCTCTAAAACTTAGCAACTTCACCTTGTGGTTTCTAAGTGATGGATGGCTCCCCTACTCCCCTTCTGGGAGAGCCATTCAGGTCTCAGGGCTGGAGGCACAGGTGCTGGAGGCCTCCTTCCCAAAGAGCAAGCAGCTGTCACAGTAGGAGGCCCTGCCTTATTCTGTACTCTGAGCAAAGTTTCACCACCAGCGCTAGCCGGTTGCACTGAGACATCAGCCTGCAGGTTACATGTTCTCACCTGCCACCAGAGGCAGGTAACACCTGTCCAGAGGGGCTGGAGGGAGAACATGAGTAAGCTATTGGGGTGTGTGAACCACTAAACATAATATCTGCCATGCAAAATATTTTTTTAATTGTGGTAAAACATGCATAGCATGAAATTGACCATCGTAACTGTTTTTAAGTGTGTAGCACAGTGGCATTAGGGAAGACATAGTTGTGAACTTATTGCCATTTGTTTAATTTCTTTGGCTATATATCTATTCACACCTGATACTTTTTATGTGTTCAACAAATATATTATTATTGTTATTAGAGGGTTTGCACAGTGAGGCAAAAATAAGACAGAGTGTTAGTTAGGGAGAATTGAAATCAAGGACAGAGTGACACTTAGGCGCAGAACTTTAGACATTTAATCCCTTGCCACTTGCCCAGCAGGGATTGTGAAGCGGTAAGTCCCTGTCTAAGTACAGCTTCACATGCACTGGTTGTGGTAGAGACTCTGTGATGGTTCCACGTGTGGCCTACAGTACTAGTTAACGCTGGAGTTGTTGTGTAGGAGGAAGGGAACCGGCAAAGATGTAAATGGGCAGAGTTAAATATTTTAGGGGGCTGGATAGAAACATCTCCGGTCTGGCATTTGCCATTCATTCCTTGATTTTAGAGGTGGGGGTGAACTTCCAGCTGGCAAAGAGAAAATGTGCACCAATGATCCTGATTTTGAATGGGGGCTGAGTCCAGGAGCTTTGCCGAGAAAAGAAGATGCTGTCTGAGTCTACAGTCACCAGATTTGTCACAGAAGCTGTAGCCAGTATAGCTCAGGCAGGAACCCCTGAACTCCCAAATAACTGTTAGCTTAACATTTTGAAAATTTGGCTACAAAGCCTTTATAAATTTTTGCAAAGCATGTGTTTGTGCTCTGTTTTTATCATTTCTTTTTATAATCAGTTCTGATATTTGTTTAGGGATGAAATTGACTTCTAGGTCCACATCTCTCCCTATTACTCCCTCAGAAGATAAAATCTACCTTAAAATGTCCAGACTGGCAGCTCCTTCCAGGAGCAAAACAAATTGTCATGTACCTTCCTCAGAAATCACTAGGAGGATCGAACAAGGTAAACAGGAATGATGACCCCGTGGACTCCCTGTGACAGTTCTGGAGAGCCATGGATGTGGGTCACAGAGGAGACAGGTGATGCCACACTGACTCACGCAGCATAGAGAAGCCATTTCCACTTCTGGTCTCTCATGTCCACTTCAAATCCCCCAAGTTAAACACTCTGATGCATACTTGCCTGACCAGCCTCCTTTGTAATACTTTGGCAGTATCCTTCATGGTGTGTGGAGAAAGCTATTTGGGGGAGTTTTATTTTATTATATTTTAAAATTTATATTATTTTAGCATAGTTTGTTTCTTTTGTACACATACCAAATCCCTTCAACTAGAGTGCTTACATCCTTTTACCCCTTTGCCCATTCTTCCTGAGTTCTACATTATACAGGATGAAGAAGAGGGGGTGACCTGGTTAGGTATTGGGGGAAACATCTCACACCAGCAGGAGTGAGAAAAGGCTTCAAGCTGAGGAGTCCAGACCTGCCCCTCGCTGGCCCCATTACCGATGTCCACTATGCTCATTCAGAGCCTGAGGGTCTGTGTGCCAGGCCTGTAGGTACCACTGCTGTCCCCTCCACGTTGATCTGTCCTGAGCCACTGCCCTGAAGCAGCTGTGCTTTCCACTGTTGAACGTAACAATAGCCTTGGGGATGGTGTGGTGGATGCTATGCTTGGTGGCCTGACCAAGTAAGGCCGCCTCATGGAGGAGAACCATTGGTTTAGTCTCCAAATCACTGCCTTAAGTCTATTTTCATAAAATAACTCAATTTTGGTGAAATGGATGTCTCCAAGTGTGAAAGAGTTTCCTCAGGCTGCGGCACAAATTCTGCCTGACTGGGTGATGTCTGGAAGTGCTCAGGGCCCGGGAAGAGACAGGGTGTTTGCTGCAGGCTGAGCTTGGTGCCAGCTTGCTTTCCTCTTTCTACTGAGCCTCCCGGGTCTGTAGAGGAGACCACAATTTGGCTCTCTTAGCATGCTGTTCTGCAGGGCCTGGAGAGCCGGAAGCTTCCCTTCCTAACTTCACTGCAGGGAGAGCACCAAATGTGACATGCTCTTCCAACTAAAAACCCTGGTGCAGATTTGAGGACAGACACGATGCAGGTGCTGCCTTTCTGATTGACCTGCCCCCGCCACGTGTGGTTTTGGGGAATCCATCACCAGCAGCGTTCCAGTGTCCAGTACTTGTGGGTGTTGAGAGGCAGGGCTGGGGCAGCCGTCAGCTTGCAATGCAAGGCCCTCCTGATCCTTCATCATGGCTAATACTCTGCTTACTGAAGGCAGCAGCTGCCCTGGGGTGCTAGTTCCCCATTTCTGGGCATCAGTCCCAGAGACAAAGACAAGAGCCAGCTACTCTGGGTCTGCCAACAATTTCGTAAGCATCCATTTCTCTGTATGGAATTCCTTACTGCTTTAGAGAGTTTAAATAACTTTTTCCCTGCAATTGAACTGACAAATAAGACTAGGAATTATTGATTGGTTTATCGAAGATTAGATGGTTATAAGATGTTAGTTAGTTTCATTTCCTGGTTTTCTATTCGATTCCACATGTCTATGTCTCTATTTTTGTGCCAGTACCATGCTGTCTTGACTACTATGGCTTTGTAGTACAGCCTAAAATCTGGTATGGTGATGCACACCCCCCAGCTTTGTTTTTATTACTAAGAACTGCCTTAGCTATACAGAGTCTTTTCTGGTTCCATATAAAATGCAGAATAAGTTTTTCCATAGAACATACCTTGGGGAAAAGACTCCCTATTCAATAAATGGTGCTGGGAGAACTGGATATCACATGTAAAAGACTGAAACTGGACCCTCACCTTTCTCCACTCACAAAAAATTGATTCAAGATGGATAAAGGACTTAAATTTAAGGCATGACACAATAAAAATCCTGAAAGAAAGCATAGGAAAAACACTGGACGATATCGGCCTGGGGAAAGACTTCATGAAGAAGACTGCCATGGCAATTGCAACAACAACAAAAATAAACAAATGGGACTTAATTAAACTGAAAAGCTTCTGTACAGCTAAGGGGACAACAACCAAAGCAAATCAACAACCTACACAATGTGAAAGGATATCTGCATATTTTGAATCAGACAAAAGCTTGATAACCAGAATCTATAGAGAACTCACATTAATCCACATGAAAAAAGCCAACAATCCCATAAATCAATGGGCAAGAGACATGAATAAAACCTTCTCTAAAGAAGACAGACGAATGGCTAACGAATCTATGAAAAAATGCTCATCGTCCTTAATTATCAGAGAAATATAAATCAAAACCAACCTGAAATACCATCTAACCCTAGCAAGAATGCCCCACATCACAAAATCTCAAAACTGCAGATGCTGGTGTGGATGTGGAAAGAAGGGAACACTTTTACACTGCTGGTGGGACTGCAAACTAATACAACCTTTTTGGAAGGATGTATGGAGAACTCTCAAAGAACTCAGGCTAGATCTCCCATTTGATCCTCCAATCCTTTTTGAGCATCTACCCAGAAGGAAAAAAAAATCCTTTTATCATAAGGACACTTGCACTAAGCTGTTTATTGCAGCTCAATTTACAATCACCAAAATGCGGAAACAGTCTAAATGCCCACCAACCCAGGAATGGATTAAGCTGTGGTATATGTACACTATGGAATACTATTCAGTCATTAAAAAAGAAGGAGTATTAACCTGGATGGAAGTGGAATATATTATTCTTAGCAAAACATCACAAGAATGGAGACGCATGAATCCTATGTACTCAATTTTGATAGGAGGAGGAGAATTAATGACAATTAATGACATGGTGGGAGTGGGCGAAGGTGAGACCAGAGAGAGAAAGAAGGAGGGAGGGGTGGGTAAAGGTAGAGCAGAGAGAAAGAAGGAGCAAGGGGGTGGGGTCTTGGTGCATGCCACACCTTTTAGGGGCAAGACATGATTGTAAGAGGGTCTTTACCTAACAAATGCAATCAGTGTAAAAAAAAAAAAAAGAAAAGAAAATCACTGGAATAGAGTGGTATCTGGAGAGTTTTAAGGCAGAACACTTTGGGGTAGCTCAGTCGCATCTCACACAGAAGAATGTCATTGAGCTGAGAGCTTTGAAGACACTGCAGGCAGCTAGAACCTGCAGCCTGCTTGGTTACCATTGGTCACTATTAGGTAGAAGCCTTGTCTTGGTATTTCACGCACTTGAGAAATGAAGCCCTCCTTGATTAGGAATAGACTTATTTCTGATAATAATAACATAATGGGTAGTTAGGAAGATGGCCGACTGCTAGCAACCCTCACTCAGTAAAGGCTCCTGACCAGAGGGAGAAAAACTGAATGGAATCAGCTCTATGAAGCCAAAGGTGGGGAGCTGAGCCAAGAAAAAAGTTCAGCAAGCTGTAACTCCAACAAAGAACATTCAAGAAAACAAATTACAGGTACAAAGCCTATCGACTAGAGGATGGGAGATGCCTTCCCCAAGCAGGAGGCCTGCTCCAGGCTATCTGCCAGTGAGCAGGGAACAAAAGACCTCTCATTTTATCTTGCTGGAGAGAGCCCCCCACTAAACACCAGGTCTCTTTCTCCAGGGAGGTCCCACTTATGAACCTAGACACTACCCTGCCAGGCATAAAATTGAACAGATATTTTCCACCACAAGTCCAAACTCCCAGTCCACCCTTCCCCCTTCTCATGGGGGTCTGAAGTTCTGCCCCGTGCAGAGTGCAGAGTGTTTGGTCTTTTCCTGAGAGATCTGGGCATGGTGTGGACCACCGACCACCAGGATGGAATCTGTGACTAACGGGGAAGAAGGAGGCTGTGGGAAGAAAGGGACACTCAGCGGGAGGAGGAGCAGTCCCCTGGTTATGACTATGCCTGGCCAGTGGTGTTGACCCTTGGTTCAGGCTGTGTCTGGTGGGACAGGGTGAAGAACCCCTGGCTCTAATGGCACCCAGAGCAGGAGAGTAGTTTCCCATGTGGACTGAGTTCGTCAGGCAGGGCTGGTCCCCAACCCCTGGTGGGCCTGCGAGGAGAGGCTTACCAGGCATGGACTAAGTCCCTAGGGCAAGGGCATGATCCCCTGACTCCAACAGAACCCTCAAGGAGAGGCTTTCTGGGTGTGAACCAAGACCTGAGGACAAGGGTGTGGTCTCCCATCTCCAACAGGGTGGTGAGCAGAGGCTTACCCAGTGAGAACTGAGACTTGTGGGCAGGATGTGGTGCCATGACTCCAACAGAGCCTGTGAACAGAGGCTTGCCAGGCAGTGAACTGAGACCTGCAGGTGGGGCTGTGGTTCCCTGGCCCCAAGTGGTCTGGCAAGCTGAGGCTGGCTGAGTGTGGACTGAGACCTGGGAGTGGGGGCGAGGTCCCTGGCTCCAACTGGGCCTGTGAGCAGAGAAGCAGACAATAATGCAGAGTGAGTCTGGTGGGTGGGAGTGTGGATCCCTGGCTCCAACTGTGCTATTGGAGAACCTTGAATACCTCTCTGTTGAGCAAGGTTTCCACTACCTGAGACAATTTAATTGGAACTCGTGTCTGGGGATGTCCACTCAGGGACATTCTGAGGTTGACCCTTGAAGTTCTGTAGCGAAAAAGAACTGAAGGGTGGGGGTTGGGCACCACAGCTGTTTGTATCTCTTCATAGCCGAGATTTAAACCTAATACCGTGGCTTCTTAGGATAGGGTAAAGGTTGGTTGATATCAAAACAGAGCTAGTTTGTGCTTTCTCACCAAGTAGGTCCTCAGAGTCTCTGGCCAAAACTCTGAAAGGGGCCTTTGTACGGTTGTAGGAGATAAGCCACAAATACAAAGTCTAGCACTTTGGTAAGGGGCTGTCTCTACTACCTGGGAACCCCAATTCAATCTCACCCTACCAATTCTAATAACCAAATGGTGGAAAATAAACATGGGGAGGACCCAACAGAAGAACTCTGGCAACATGAATAACCAGTGTAGATCACTCCCCCCACCCCAAGAAATGACAAAGAGGATACAACTGATGATGCCATGCATAGACAAATGGCAGCAATGTTAGAAATCGAATTCAGAATATGGATGGCAAATAAGATAAATAGGATGGAAGAAAAGATAGAAATTGAATTCCAAAGATTATCTCAAGAAATTAACGAATTCAAACATAAAGACACCAAAGATATGGATGTAATGAGAAAGGAGATAGCAGAACTCAAGGAAATGAAAAAGTAGTTGAGGAGCTCCAAAATACAGTAGAATCCCACAGTAATAGAGTTGACCAGGCAGAAGAAAGGATCTATGAAACTGAAGACAAAGCTTTTTTTTAAATCTTTTTTTTATTTTTCAAGGTTGCACATATTTATTTACTGCACCAGCTTCTTAGTGAACAGCACATAACAAAGAGAAAACTCATTATTATCCCAATGAAAGTGTGGCAACTGTCCAACTGATGACATTTTCAGCTTGATATGGTAAGATGATAGTGACCATAATACAGCATTAAGTAGGTGCCATCTCATATGCAATTCCTTATAGGCCCAGTTTTGTTCTTCTCCAGTGTCTCCTCTTCAAGTTGTACCTGATTTTATTACCAGTTTTCATTCGAATCCACTGGGGAATGGGATGATTTTGTTTTTGTTTCTTGGCCAAAAACCACTTGATTCTGAAAGTCTTATGAGAGGACATGGTGACAAATGGGACTACTCACACTCACCACAATGGAGTAGAGTGAGAGAAAGGGACAAAGCTTTTGAATGTTCCCAAATGCTCAAAGAAGTAGACAAATGGAGAGCAAAAACTGATCATTCCCTCAGAGGGTTGTGGGATCACTCCAAAAGATCAAACGTTCATCTTATAGGAATTCCTGAAAGAGAAGAGGATGGTCCTAAAGGTACAAATGCTCTACTCCAACAGATTTTGGAGGAGAATTTCCCAAGCATTGCAAGAGATACAGAACTTTAGATAGTAGACAGTTTCAGAACCCCAGCAAGACTCAATCCAAATAAAGCATCTCCTAGACATATTGTGATTAACTTTGCCAAAGTTAAAAAGGAGAAAATTCTGCAAGCAGCCAGACATAAGAAAAGCATCACCTACAAAGGAAGAAATATCAGAATGACTGCAGATCTCTCAGCTGAAACATTTCAAGCCAGAAGAGGATGGTCATCAACCTTCAATCTCCTAAAACAAAACAACTTCCAGCCCAGGATCCTGTATCCAGCTAAAGTGAGTTTCATTTGTGATGGAGAAATCAAATACTTTAATGACATAAAAACATTGAAGAAATTTGCCATAACTAAACCAGCTCTCCATGATATTCTCAGACCCATCCTCCACAATGACCAGTGCAATGCTCTACCTCCAAAGTAAACTCACCCAGAAATTTTTGAACAAAACCTAATTTCCACAGTGGTGAAAGGATTAAAAATGTCCACTGAACATCTGAAAATCATGACACCCCAAACACAACCAGGCTTATCAATTGTCTCTCAATTAATGTGAATGGTTTAAATTGTCTCTAAAGAGGCACAGGCTGGCTGACTGGATATATAAACTCAGACTGGGTATCTACTGTATACAAGAATCTCATCTTGAAGGATAAAAATAGACTCAGGGTAAAGAGACGAACTTCTATACTACAGGCAAATAGAAACCAGAAAAAAGCAGGGGTTGCAATTTTAGTTGCAGATACAATTGGCTTTAAACCAACAAAGATAAAGAAAGATAAGGATGGTCACTACATATTTGTCAAGGGAAACACTTAAAATGAAGAGATTTCAACAATTAACATTTATGCACCCTACCAGAATGCTCCTCAATTTACAAAGCAAATCCTAATGGATATGAACAACTTGATATCTTCCTGTACTATGATTGTTGGAGATTTTAACATCCCTTTGACAATTTTGGATGAATGCTCCAAGTAGAAACTAAACAAAGAAATATTAAACTTAAAGTTGACCCTAGAACAAATGGACTTTACAGACCTCTACAGAACATTTCATCCTAATAAAACTGACTATGGATTC
>CAUYRH010014653.1:0-16694 GCA_963574655.1 Perodicticus potto
TATTATGTGAATATAGTGTGAATATAGTAAGAATGTAACCCTCCTATTATGTGAATATAGTAAGAATGTAACCCTCCTATTATGTGAATATAGTGTGAATATAGTAAGAATGTAACCCTCCTATTATGACGCGAATTTTCTCTGTCTAAGGAAGGCCAAATACATTCAAAGGTGCAAACACTCTCAGAGGAAAATACATTTTTCTCCACATAAGAGTAACTACTTTTCCCCAAATCTGGTCTCTAGTCACGAGCAATCAATTAACAAATAAAGACTGAGCTTTTTAGGCTCAGTGTCAGGGGAGCAGCAAAGAGTAAGACCTGGGCTCGGCCTTCAAGTTACCAACTATGGTAATCTAACATTGTGGCATGGCAAAAAGTATAAAACTTATGAAGAGCTGGTATTTGAGGCCAGAGTTACCTGCATGAATTCTCAGTGATTTTTTTTTTATATATCTTTTTTTTTTTGTAATGAAGGGATAACACTAGATAATAATAGATACATAATAGTCCTTATAAGATTTTTGTGCAAATAAAATATTTTTATACACAAATATCTATCAGTCACAAATGCCTGTAAATTATATTATTTCAAATTTTCATTTAGATTTATAACCCTATATTACCCTGAGGTGTCTACTGCTGACTAGAGTGGGGGAAAACTTAACAGTTGCTTCTGCAGCTGTGATGTAACAGGCTGATTTCCTGCTAATTTATCTACTTGGAGAAATACGCTCAATTTACCTCAGCTACACTCTTATTTTCTCTCTCTCTCTCACTCTCTCTCACACACACACACAAAGAGCCTCCAGACACTCAAAGATCTCACAATCTGAACCCCGCTCCTCCCTAGCTCAAAGCCCACTCCTCTCCTGACTGACCTGTCCTTTTCCAGGTTATTCCCCACATGAAGAGATACATGCCCCATTCATGCTCACCCGGGGACCCAGCCTGGACACTCCTCTCTGCAGACTTTATCCCGCCTGTCCTTTCTCCGAGGCGTTTTGAGAACCTCTCTTTCCACCCAGCCGTTGATCAGCAGGGCCTCTTCTTACATTTGGAAGCTTCATTACCCTTACAACTCATTTCACTCATTTGGCCCTTGCATCCTATATTGCCCGGCTCCCTTTTATGCATCTATCCTGTTTCCTATATCAGCCTATAGTCTCCTGCAGGACAGAAAGGGACGAGTCAATATTTCTCTAAATCCCAAACAAGTAACACAAGCCCCATACATTAGACAGTGAGCACTTCCTACCTAGTGTTCTGTGACGTCTAATGGTTGCAAACAACAATATGGAAGGCAGAAGATTGTTTACTTTACTTTGGCCTCACTTTGCATATTATCTTATTCAATCTTTTCTACAAGCTTACATGGTGTATTCATCACTTCCAACTTCTAAACAAACAAACAAGGGCACAGAAAAGTCAGTAATGGGCTCCCCGAGTGACGCAGTTAGTAATACATGCGCAGCTGAAGTGAGAAGATCATTAATTAGGCTTTGACTCTGAGATCTGACCTAGACATGACTGATTTCAAAGCGTCTTGCTCCTTCTTTCATTCACTATGTTTTTCTAGACCTGGGAATCAAATCAGAGGTCTAGAATAAGAAACACTAATCCTGCTACCAGCCTCCTTTGCAGAAATGTTAAGATCAGAGAACTCATGACATTCTTAAAAGAACAGAAGGTCTTGATAAACCAATGTGATTTTTTATTTTTTTTGAGGCAGAGCCTCAAGCTGTCACCCTGGATAGAGTGCTATGGCATCACAGCTCACAGAAACCTCCAATTCCTGGGCTCAAGTGAGTCTCCTGCCTCTGCCTCCCAAGTAGCTGGAACTACAGGCACCCGCCACAACGCCCAACCATTTTTTGGTTGCAGCCACCATTGTTGTTTGGCGGGCCCGGGCTGGATGGTGTACGGGGCTGGTGCCTTAGCCCGTTGAGCCACAGGCGCTGAGCCCCAATGTGATTTTTTAATGGTGAAAGTTCACTAAAATGTTTCCTTATGCTAGAGATGGTAGTGGCCTTCCTGTCTCCATTTTACAGATGGACAAAATGAGATTAACTTTAATATTGATATCTTAATCAACATGGGCAAGAGGACCCCAAATTTATGGCTTCTGTCTTTACAAAACTTACATTGATTCTCAGTGTGGGAAAAGAATCACTTAGAGTGATTTTCTATGTTGAAAAATACAGGCCCTCTTATAGCCTAGAAGATATGAGAACTAAAGCCACCGGGCAATGCATTTTACAAGACACCCTTTGTGTTATTTCAGAACCAATGTTGTTGACATTATTTATAAAAAGATATAAAGGGCAAATCAGGGTTGTTCCAAAAATAAAAGCAAGCATTTCCATCCATAGCGGGAAGACAGCATTTTGGGAAATTCTAATCTTAGTTGCAAATGTCAAAGATTGCAAACTGGATCTTAGCTAAAAGTGAACTTCTTTCTGCCAGAGGGCTCCAATGATACGTTTTTGACGACCAGATTTAAGACAATGCTGAGAGGAAAGCAGGCATGGAAAGAATCTATAAAGTACATTCATGCGCAGAGCTTTCACATGTATTTTCTATACATAGCTAGGCCTACCAGCTGACAAATGAAAAGGAGCAAATATATTAATACCCAACACCATAACGAGAAGATAGAAAGACACATCCACAACACACACGCACTGTCCCACAGACAGTCGCAGACACACACCCAGGCCAACGGACAGAGACAGACGGGCACGCAGATTCAGAGAGAGACACAGACATGGGCCTGCAGACACACTAACACAGATGGACACACAGGCACAGAGGTACTGACAAATGCACAGACACACTCAGAGATTCCTATCAGACAGACAGACACACACTCCCTCCCATTCATACAGATACACAGCGAGCGGCCTTGTACAGACATGTACAGACTCCCACGCAGCACACGGGGCGCAGACACGAAAAGTAGACTCAAACACAAATTTACACTGCAGTGAACACACACAGTGATATACACGCATGCTGCACACTCACGTGTACACACAAACTCGTGCACAGCCACAACTAATGTGTGTCTGTGACCTTCTACACCGAGGCCACCAGGACATGTGGGCAGGGATTGGTGTTGACGAAGAAGGTGAAGTCTGTCTGCTGTTGGGGAAGAACACGGGTTTTGAAAACAGGGACTCGGAAGAGTCTCAAGTTTAATATTACCTGTGTGAACGAAAGCAAGTGATCTGAGCTCTTTGAATCTCATTCTCATTTGTGAAAGAGAAATGATTAAACTACTTCTAAGGGTGGCTGTTAGGATTAAGTATTAAAAAATTTAAAAAACTGCTTTGCGAACAATGTGAAACCTTGACGTTTTAGTGATTGTTATACTACAACTGGCAAGAAAGCTTCTCAGGAAATGAAAGTAAAATTAATATCCACATCATCCATTACTTAAGAAAATCTTTTTCAAAAACGATCTATATGGGATTAAAAATCCACATAAAATGTAATTACAGAAAATTCTGTTACTAGAATCAACTCAAATCAGTTATTATGTTGTCTACTATGTGTCAGACACACCTAGAAGATAAAATGACCCATTTAACCATGTATTCTGATTAGTCAAGTTAACACATATAATATGTACCATATTTGGCATCACAATTGGCAAGACCTATGATATTTAACAATATAAGCAGCACTAAGAATGAATTTAGAACTTTGAGACCAAATGGTACTTCAGAGTCACCACCATAAACATTTTAGGGCTCCATAAGCATTAGCGTAGAATCTGGAAAGCACAAAAGACCAAGTACCGGAAAGATGGGGATCTGGTCCCAGCCTCACTAATACCCTGTGGTTGGACATGGACAGTCACCTCACTTTTCTCTGCTTCAGATTCCTCATCTATAAAACGAGGGGCTGAACTACAGGATCTCCAAAGGCTCTTTTAGCTCTGATTCAATTATTCTTGTAATGTGATGAATTGAAGAAGTGTCAATGGTGTTTCTGATGAGAGAAGGCTGAATATATCAATTTTCGCTATACTTCTATAAAAACAAAAATGTTCAAAACTTCATATCTCTAAGGGGAAAAGATCTATCATCACTGGACTAGAGAAAATGTGGTTAACATATTACGATTTTGAAAAAATGGAAATGCATTAAAAGATTTTTGCAAGGTCCTCCATAAACCCACGAGTAGAAATTAGTTTCCTAATTTCCAGTACAAAGATACAGAGGAAAATCTTTAGGACACACTGAAGCCGAGATCCATGAAATGGGATGCTAAAGTCTAAACAAAGTTCACATACTGAGATCTGACAATTAATTTCTCAAACTTATCCTAGAAAAAGTGCTACATACCTCACTGCTAAATATCATTGTGGCCACCTTCTAAGAAGAACTCCCTTTGGGAAACCAAGGGGAAAAAACTGACGCCAGTACCAAGTCCACCCTTCAAAGCAACTTTGGAACATTTTTTCTGGAATGGCCTCCAAAGCTGTTGTCATATTACCCTTTATGTCCTGAATGTCAGCAAAATATCTTTCTTTCAGCATTTCCGTTAGCTTCGGGTAAAGAAAAAAGTCACTGGGAGCCGTATCAGGTGAGTAGGAAAGTGTTCCAGTACAGTTATTTATTTATTGGCTAAAACTCCCTCATAAACAGTGCCATGCCAGGTGGTGCACTGTCATGATGCAAGAGCCATGAGTTGTTGGCCAAGATTTTGAATTAAGATTTTTCCTAACTTTTTCTACCAATATTCACTTGGTCTTCTATGCTTCTCACAGTTAGCTCATGATTTTGATGCACAATTCGGCAATTTTTTTCATCAGTTCTGCTTGTTACTGGCCACCCTGACCTCTCTTCATCAGTGATGCTTTCTGTCCTCCCAGAAAAATATTTAATCCATTTGTATACTGCTGTTTTCTTCATGGCATTATCCCCATAAACTTGAAGTATCATTTTCCTGATTTCACTTTTACTTTTGCCAAGTTTAACAAGAAATTTTACAACTGTTTGTTCCTCTCATTTAAGCTCCGACATTCTCGGGATGGCACACAAAAATAGTCAACAACAATAACAATTCCCACTCAGCAAGATACCACCACACTTCGATGCGAACACAGCTGTGAGACACGGATACAGCTGTTACGAAACCTTGGTTGGTAAAGTGCTGCCAATGTAAGTGCACAGTAGTAAATTTACAAACTTAATTGTCAGACCTCATAGCTGTTAAGGAGAGCACCTTCCTCCTAGCTCAGGGAAATCCAGGGGAATCCAGTTTCCTAAAAGTATTACAGAAAGTAAAACAACAAAGTGTCTTTTCAAGTGGTCATTTATGCTTCTTTGAGGAGGCTCAAAATCAGAATTTAGACAATTCTTTGTTAGAGTTAGGAGGCGGTTTGTATTATTTCAAAGAAATTTTTAAAATTTATTTATTTATTTATTTTTGCAGTTGGGCCAAAACTAACACAACTTTACATGCTCAAGTTTTACTAGATTTTTAAAAATATGATTTGTCATTTAAATGGTCTCAGTCTTACCTTTAAAAATTGTCCCTCCATCAGATGACTTCAAAACTAATATTTAGTTTTGATGATAATCATAACTACATATTTTTTACTTTATGTGCTCTTCTAAAGATAACTGAAAGCTTCCTGACAACATGTTTTGGCTTTTTCCCTGAAACTCAGATATTTAAAACTTGTTTAATACACAGAGAGGATTCTAAAGGCCATCTAGGTGGAACTGATCTAATTTGGAGAACTCTTCAGGAATATTTTATTAATCTCCTTATTTGAGGTGATACCATGCTAAGTCAATTGACCCTAGCCCTGTGGTATACCCTTCTTTTGTACATGGGTTGTCTCTCTACTGGAAAAGTCCTGCTTTCAGAACAACAGGATAGATCTAAGCTCAGGAAGGGTAGGAAGAGAAAAGAATGTAAGGTAGATTTAAATAAATTTCAAATGGAGTTCCACCTGTAGAAATAGAATTAGGAATCCTATAAGAGAAGGGAATGGATTTTTTTAAGGCATAATCCTTGGCACCTACCTGGCTTATAGCTTCTTGATGAATCTTCGAATCACCAAGAGAATTAAGTGTTACTAACCACAGATGAGGACACTGGGGCTCAGAAAGGTCGCAGAGCTAGTGAGTCACGGAAACAGAATCTGAAGTCCAGGTTATTCTCACTCCAAAACACATGTTCTTTTTACTCTTCCACACTTCTCTAAATGTATCTCTCATCTTATTTAAGCTGCCAACATGATATTCTTCTTAAAATGTAGCTCAGATTAAATTGCTTCATATGTAAGCACCTTCAATGGCTCAGAATTATCTAAAAAGATAAACTAGCCACAGCAATGACATCTTTCAGCCTTTCTATGAATTAAGTATCAGGTACTATGTCAGGGCCCTACAAGGATTATACCCAGCTCTCTATATTTATGGGTTTTGTATCTGCAGATTCAACCAACTTTGGATCAAAAATATTTTGAAATTTTAAAAAGTAGTGATACAACAATAAAACAACACAAAATAAAATATAGTGTAACAACTATGTACTTAGCATTTACGCTGTTACAGGAGGATGCAGATAGGTTATATCAAAAGGCATAGGTTGCAGGCATAGGAGGATGCAGATAGGTTGTATCTAATGACATGGTTGCCATTTTGTAAGGAATTTGAGCATCCAAGTCATTTGGTACCTCTAGGGGTGGGGAAGGGGGACCCCAGAACCAATCCCCCAAGGATAATGAGAGATGACTGTAATTTATTGAACTATCACAACAAGCCCTTGTGCATAGAAACCATGAGTATTACCACTTCTCAAATGGAGACATTGGGCACTCTAACTCCAGGCCTTTACTCTTATCCACAACGTTAATCAAGTGGATGGGAAGCTAGGAAGGCAAGCAGGGAAGGAGGGAAGGAGGGCGAGAGAGAGAAGAAAAGAAGGCAAACAGGGAAGAGGGTGGAAGGGAGGAAACATTTATTAAATACCTAACATGTATGTAAGGTATTTCATTAGGAGGTTAAATATTGCATCATTTAACCCTCAAGTCCTGACATTTTTACAGATGAGGAAACTGAGTCTGAGATATTATCAATAAATGACAAAACAAGGATTATATCCTGGTTATCCTTCTTCTACATACACAACTACTATGCTTTACATATACATGTAGTAAAATGGAATTGAAAAAAGTGTGTCCATGGGATAAAATACCATATAGAAAAATGAACTGTCAATCCCACTACTCAAAGGCAAAGAATTCTAGGTAAAAATTTCTCTAAGAGACAAATGAAAGGTCTGTCATGAAATAGCCCTGAAAAATTACTGCAGTTCTTGACTAGAAACATTCTTAGATATGTCTCAAGCTTTTATGAGGACTCGCAGGAGGAACATCATGTTATATGGCAGAAATGCTGTGGATGTTGTAACACATTTTCTTTTTTGCCTGGTTATCAGGAAGCTCACAACCAAGTCTGTGGCCTGCTTTTAGCAATTAAGTAAATACATAGGATAAGAATTTTTGTGCACTGACTAGTCTCAATTTTACCTTATTTAATCTTCCTACCCTTAATTTTTCTTTCCCATTAGTTCCTCTCTATTTATTTTGTTGTGTTTTTTACTGTATGTATTACTGCAAAACACCCCAAATTCTTTTTTTTTATCAAGGCAATGTAGAAATACAAGTAATGTAATTCTATTAACTGTTTTGCTCCTTAATTCAAACAGAATATTTACTATGTTTGATCAATGAAAATTATTAAAGTTAAGATGAGTGCAGTTAAAACAGGTGAATGCATGTATACATATTACATGATGATCTAGAATAGCATATGTGCTAAGCATCCCCTCTGACAATCTCAAAGACACTTTCAGAGGGTCCACTTGACTAAAACTATTTCCGTAATAAAACTGTCATTATTTGTCTTTTTCATTCCCATTCTCTTCTGCACATACAATGAAATTTTCCAGAAGTTACATGACTTTGAATATAAGTACATGATGCACTTTGAATATAA
Source organism: Perodicticus potto (assembly GCA_963574655.1). Lineage (NCBI taxonomy): Eukaryota > Metazoa > Chordata > Mammalia > Primates > Lorisidae > Perodicticus > Perodicticus potto. Next base: position 8,024 of record CAUYRH010014653.1, read on the forward strand.
AACCAGACACGAGAACCAAGCTGTCTTCTAACAAGTTAGATATTAAAGAATTTTGTAAAAATGTATGGCAAAGCCATTTTTCTCTTTTGTTGTTTTGAAAAATATAGTTAATATTTTAAAATGTTAATTATATTAATATATGATAGATTTATTTTTAAATAAATATTTTTAACATTTCAGTTTTAATATATAATATGATATTGATATATCCCACATAAATCAACACACCTTGGGGTCTTTGATGATTTTTAAGAGTAGACTAGGACTCTGATGCCAAAAAAGTTGAGAAGAGCAAGGATTAAGTTATTATTATCTAGACGAGGTAAGATCTAGAAGGGCCTGGCATAGTGGGAGGTTAGGTCTACAAAATCCTCATAATTAGTAAGTTTGCTTCATATATACCAAAACCAACAATTCTTCCAGAAAAATATATGCAAAATTATTAATTAGATTATATAATATTAACACTTTTCACTGGGAGATACATTAACTAGATGTGGACTTTTGACTATAACACTTATAAACAAAACTAAAAGCTTTATAATTGCTCTCACCCCCACACCTATCTCTAGGAAGTGTCTTGAACTTGTAAAGCTATATAAATTCTCACCATTTTTTTTCCTTTTAAAGTGCAAGGAAGAAAAGAGCTAAACAAGTTTGTTGTTGTTTTCTATGAATTAGGCCTTAAACTAGTAGCTAGGCAACCAATTAAGTAGCCCTGACAACAGAAATAAAAAGAACTTAATGATTACAGTCAGCCAGGAGCCTCCAGACAGCACATAGTTGCCCAGTGTTATTAGTTCAAATGCAAAAATCCAGCAGTAATAAAACTCACCTTGCTTTTTCTAATTTTATAGCGTTTTTGATCTGTGTATGTTCCTTAGAAAGACATCAACACAAGTGTAAATACAGATACTCATTTCCAAGAAACATGTATGAAGCACATATATCTAGGCAGACTTCTTTCGCTCAAAATTTTAGCATTCACTTCATTAAATTGGTGTTTGAATTGTTTCAGATTTTAAATGTGTGCCTTGTTTTAGATTTTAAGTAAAATTGCCCTATCAAGCTCAGATGTAGGAAACAAATGAGATGTTAGAGAAAGGGAATGTTGGGGTAAAGTGATCCAGAGGCGGTCTTAGTTTTTTCATCTGTGAAACAGGGATAGTAACATCTACATCCCTGAATTGGAGGTTCAAGAAAAATGACATACACATTACTATTTTAGCACAGAACGCACTACAAAAATATTCCTTGTCATGACATAAAGAATATGCAAATGAGGATTACAATTAGAATTTGTTTCCTTACGGCAAACTCTCTAATGTGCCACACATTCCTGTACAATTGGTTGTTACTCTTAGGAATAGATTAACACAGAAAAGCACTGCAACTGAACGTATGCTCAACTGCTCACCAAATGGCAATCCTGATCAATTAGGACTATGTGTACCTCTGAAAACAAAAACCCCTCACCAGCCTGTGAGCTCATTCATTGCAAACACATTTTGCTAAATAATTTGCTCAAAAACCCCTTTTCACTTATTGTTGTACAGCTATATGGATTGTCTGTCTAAATTTATCCTGTCATGCAACAATGAATACCTGAATCAACTGTATGAATAACAAGGAACTATGGTAATAGACAATGTGAAACAGATGTCCAGTATGTTTTTCTTTTCCAATAAAAGGGGGCAGTATTACATCAGTATAATACTGGTGTACTACTCTGATATTTTTCAAACTATGGGCAAGAAGTGAGAATATACACTTTCAAAAAAATCAACAATAGCTTTCTAGATAAACAAGAACACATTTACATTGTGCCTCAGTGATTAGATTATTATTTTCCTATTTATTTCACTGAAAAAAAATCATTTGAGAATGAGAAATGTATATGGTTATCAAGCATCAGGCTAAACATTTCCAAAAGATTGAAATTATGCTTTTGTAGAAATATATTTAAAATGCATTAAATTAGTAGGGACCAAAGCTCTCCTTCACAAAAACATAATCAAACTTGAATATCATTATCATAATGGCTATGATCAGATTCTAGCAGATAGCTAGTTTATACAAGTTACTCTAAGAATGAAAAAGAAAAGTGCATATCCTGACTTTCTAAAAAGTTTACTAACCTTTCCATTCTATCTTAAGATATTTTGGCCCAAAAAGCAACAGGTTGACCCATTCACCACTGTAGAGTATCAAAGAGAGAAAAATTAACAATGGATTTGACAAGCTGCTTGATTATTAGAAAATGAGAAAGAAACTGAGGTTAACTGAGCATCTCCTGTGCAAGGTATGTTTTCTTTGTATGTTTTTCCTCAAAAATATCCTTGAAGAAAAGGATAATTATTTCCATTTTATCAGTATGGTCACAGAGACAGGGAGAATGAGACCCAAGATTAATCGACTCCAAAATCGATGCTCTTTCTAATCTACTACTTGGCTTCTGATTCAATTACTTCTCCTGACCTAGCCCTCTCCTTTGTTTCTTCATCTATACCAGAATCATTCAATCCTCTGCTTCCTTACTGTTACCTTTCCAAGAGTCAGAACGAAAAGATACCATTCAGGGAAGAATTCCCTATCCAGACAGAAGGTAACAATGACATACTGACAAGGAACTCAATGCTTTTCCATTTCATAATTTGTATCATCCCATGCAAATAGAAAAGAACCTTATTCTATCAAAGGTTTGTAATGTAAAATGTACTTTTACATTTTACAGGTTTAAAGGTGTTTAAAGTTATCATAGGAAATTAATAAATGAAGCTGGTACTAGTTTGTAAGTTGAAATACCAATAAATAACTAGGAATTAGGAAAGCTGAGATTTAATTCCTGCCTTGCCATAAATACAGTAGGACTGTGGGTAAGCTCTTTTCTTTCTCTAGGTTCAGTTTTCCCATCTGCAAATTGAAGTGATTGTATCATATCAAATAATGTTCCTTCCAATTTTTTCACTCTACATTTTTAACCCCACCGATGTACTTCAGAAGCAGGTAAGGTGTGTTAGTAGTGTCTATTGTAGCTCATTTTGACATCTGCTGAGGTCAAGCATTTTTCTGAAGTGATTCCCAAAAGACGAGGGTGCTAGCAGCCCAGGCCACATGCATATATGAAGTCTGACTATTAAGTTCACAAACCCATCCTAGAAAAAGTGCTACATAACTCATTGCTAAATATCACTATGATCGCTTCTTGGGAAGCTACGCAACAATGCAGTGCCTAGTCCTACTCTTCTTATGGAATGGCCATCAAAGCTGGCATAATATTACCCTTATGTCCTGAATGTATCTTCCTTTCAATATTACTTTTATCTTCAGGCTAAAAACTTCCTCACAGACGGTGTTGTGTCAGCTGGTGTCCTGTCATGATGCAAGAGCCATGCATCATGTTGTTGGCCAAGATACTCGGTTAAGATTTTTCTGTTTCAGTATCAATGTTTGCTTCATCTGCTGTGCTTCTCACAGTCAGCTGACAACTTTGATGCACAATTCAATGAGTTTTTGCAATGTTTTCGTCGGTTCTGCTTATTACTGACACCCTGACCTTTTCATCAGCAAGGCTTTCTCACTCCTCAGCAAAATGTTTAATCCATATGTACAATGCCGTTTTCTTCATGGTGTCATCCCCATAAACTTGGACTAATACGTCCAATGATTTCATTTCCACTCTTGCCAAGTTTAACAAGAAATTTACGAATGTTTGTTTGTTGCTCTACTTCAAGCACCAACATTTTCACTACTGCACACAAACCATGCAACAACAATAATGAACGCCACTGAGTAAGATACCGCCACACGGCAACATGAACACAACTGTGAAACACTGATACACCAGCGTTATGAAACCTTATGGAGATGCTGGACAGTGCTGCCAACGTAAGCACATGGTGGCAAGTTCAAAAACTTAATTGGTAGACTTGTAGGTGTTCAATCGACCTATTTATGAGTAGCTATGATCAATGGATAGACATCTACTGGTTTACACAATACCTACGCAGGAAAGCATCCTAATCAATGATCAAGTCTACATTCAAACATCAAGAAAGTGAAAAAAGTTACAGATCACACTTTAACATAGATGACTTAATTTCAAAGGCCCACCCTGTCTTGCCTTTCTTCTAGCCAGATGCCCTCAGCCTAACTCCAAGGACATATAGAAGTAGCCTAATTAAAATTCTGCTGTGCATTGCCATGACTAAAATACTCTTTAACTTAAAAGATGTCAAAACAACAAAATTTGGTAAGCAATTAGCCTATAATATGATCTAATTGCACTGGCACTTAGACCGGAATGGAGAGGACTGGTGCTCGTAGTGTGGAAAGCTAAATCCCAGGGCAGTAACTTAGATTTCTGCTGGCAGGACACTTACAGTCCACACAGAGAAGCTATGCCGACATGATGGAGCATAACAGCTCCCAAGGTGCCGTTACAGTCTATTGTCCCTACAGTCCATATATTTAACAGATCCTAAATACCCACTGACCTGGCCAACCAGAACAACTCCATTGGTGCCGTTCTGGCTGATCAAGTCAATAAGGTTTCATTTTAAAGCACCAGAATGGGGATTTATCCAATAAAGTGAAACACGCCGTGGGTAAACATGTATTCATACGGACACATGTGTATCCTGTGTATGGTACAAACACTGTGTAGTAAACGTCTCCCATATTTATGATACATACAAAGACTGTCATATATATAATGTCATCTATATAATATTACTAAATGTAACCTACCACAATGGACACTAGAATGTGCTACCCTGATTCCCCTTTAGAACTGGAAGATTTATTCCTTCAGGTGCTGGAAATGCAAGTGGTAGGCAGCCCTTAGCTGTCAGCCCTCTCAGCATTGCCTTAGCTGAAGAGTGCTACCTCACCCTAGGGCATGTCCTCTTCCCAAGGGAGCCCTCAACTAATGCCTCATTGACACAAGTGTATAAAAGCTCACCTGGCTAAGTGTGGTGGCTCATGCCTCTAATTCCAGCACTTTGAGAGGACTAGGCAGGAACGCACTTGAGGCCAGGAGTTTGAGACCAGCCTAAGCAACATGGTGAGACCCTGCTTCTACAAATTTTTTTAAAAATCAGCTGCATGTGGTAGTGTATACCTGCAGTCCTAGCTCCTCAGGGGGCTGAGGCAAGAGTATCTCATGAGCCCAGGAATTCCAGGCTGCTGTGAGCTATGATCACACATCTGTACTCTACCTTGGGTAACAGAGCAAAACACTGTCTCTAAAAGAAAAAAAATAACTCACTCTCTCACCCCAACTTGGGACAATTCACAATTCTTAATATCTACAGGAGCCATTGGAAGCTCCCTATGGAGTACAGCACAGCACAACCTCTCTGGCCTTGTTCTGATTCCGTCCTCTCCCTTCTACAGGTGGCAATCCCAACAGGGCTCCCTAATAAATCTGCATGCTAATTTCCATCTCACAGTCTGCTTCCTAGACCTTTGTAAAGGTGTCACACTCCTTTGTAAAGAATGTCTAAATGAGAGATGAGATATGCTTAATAAATTATAAGGTTTTATGACAATAACACTAGAAAAAAAGTACCTAAAACTGTATTATGAGTTACAAAGAACAAATTCATAAATCTAATTTATGGATCTATATAGTTAAAGAAACTGAGATAATTCCAAGATGGACAAATTTGAAGACAGTAAAATTCAATTTGTCACAATCCATTATCCAGTCTAATTGCACAATATACATTTACCCTCTTTGACTCAGAAGAAAATATGATCTATAGAAGAAAACGTAGTGCCCGATAGAACCTCATGCAAGTAAGATAGATATTTTGGCAAAAAGAGAGCCAAAACTGTAAGTTCAAAATGGCAGGGAGACTCCCTATTTAACAAATGGTGCTGGGTGAACTGGCTGGCAACCTGTAGAAGACTGAAACTGGACCAACACCTTTCACCATTAACCATTAACTAAGATAGACTCTCACTGGATTAAAGATTTAAACTTAAGACATGAAACTATAAAATTCCTAGAAGAAGGTGCAGGGAAAACTCTTGAAGGAATCGACTTGGATGAATATTTTATGAGGAGGACTCCCCAGGAAATTGAAGCAGTATCAAAAATATACTACTGGGACCTGATCAAACTAAAAAGCTTCTGCACAGCCAAGAACATAGTAAGTATAGCAAGCAGACAGCTACCCAGCCCTCAGAATGGGAGAAAATATTTGCAGGTTATGCCTCTGACAAAGTTTTAATAATCAGAATCCACAGAGAACTAAAATGTATTAGCAAGAAAAGAACAAATGATCCCATCTCAGGGTGGGCAAAGGACTTGAAGATAAACTTCTCTAAAGAAGACAGGTGCATTGCCTACAGACACATGAAAAAATGCTCATCATCTTTAGTCATCAGAGAAATGCAAATCAAAACTACTTTGAGATATCACCTAACTCCAGTAAGATTAGCCCACATGACAAAATCCCAAAACCAGAGATGTTGGTGTGGATGTGGAGAAAAGGGAATACTTCTACACTGCTGGTGGGAATGCACACTAATACATTCCTTTTGGAAGAATGTTTGGAGAGTACTTAGAGATCTAAAAATAGACCTGCCATTCGATCCTATAATTCCTTTACTAGGTATATACCCAGAAGACCAAAAATCACATTATAACAAAGACATGACATGTGTACCAGAATGTTCATTGCAGCCCAATTCATAATTGCTAAGTCATGGAAGAAGCTCAAGTGCCCATCGACCCACGAATGGATTAATAAATTGTGGTACATGTATACCATGGAATATTATGCAGCCTTAAAGAAAGATGGAGACTTTACCTTTTTCATGTTTACATGGATGGAGCCGGAACATATTCTTCTTAGCAAAGTATCTCAAGAATGGAAGAAAAAGTATCCAATGTATTCAGCCCTACTATGAAGCTAATTTATAGCTTTCATATGAAGGCTATAACCCAACTTTAGCACAAGAATATGGGGAAAGGGGCAAGGGATAGGAAGGGAGGGGCGAGGTTGGGGTGGAGGTAGGGTAGTTGGTGGGGTCACACCTATGGTGCATCTCATAAGGGTACAGGTGAAACTCACTAAATGCAGAATACAAATGTCTTCATACAATAACTAAAAAAATGCCATGAAGGCTATGTTAATCAGTTTGATGAAAATAGTTCAGATTGTATATGAAACTAGTACATTGTACCCCTTGATTGCACTAATGTACACAGCTATGATTTAATTTAAAAAATAAATAAAATAAAATAAAATAAATTACATAATCAAAAGATACAAAGTATAAATAAAAATGTATGTTTGAGAACTGAAAAAAAAAAAAGAGAGCCAAAACTACCATCGTAGGAGTCTTCTGGCACTGTTTTAAATATATTCTTCTGACTATAGCTAACAGAGTAAGAACACATATCAACTCCAGACACTAAACAATGATACATATCTGTCTCCAGACACAGATTTACAAAACTGTGATGGTATACAGGAAGGGGATCATGTGAAGAGAGCTCATGACACAATAGCCCTGATAACGAACCTTTCCAGTGCCCCAAATTCAACCACAGTAAAGTTATCTACTCAAACAACTTCCTTCAAACTAGGAAACCAAGGATTCCTGATCCTGTAGAAACCACTTTGCAGCTTACTTTCTGGGATTAAGTTGTGTTCAGCATGGTATGTTTTAGGACAAGATTGGATTTATTTATTTATTCATTCATTTTTTCCAATCTTAAATTTATCTCTCATCTTTTTCTCATGTCTTCCAAAGCAAAATAAAGTTTATTTTCCTTTTACATCTTAGAGTTTTCTACCAAATGAAGACAAGTTGATGAGAAATAATTAAAATTAATTTATAGAATTATTTGATATTAATAGATGAAACAAACTCAACCATATAGGGTGCTATGGATGGAATTTTTGTGTCCCCTCAAAATCCATATATTGAATTCTTAGTCTTTAATATGATGGTAATGGGAAGTGGACCTCTGGGAGGTTATTAGGTTTAGATAAGGTGAAGAAGGTATAGCCCCCACAATACGATTAGTGCCTTTATAAGAACATGAAGAGATCAGAGTGCTTTCTCACTCATATAAAGACACAGCAAAGAGGTGGCTGTGTATAAGTTCTCACAAGAACTTGACTATGCTGGCATCCTGATCTTGGGCTTTCATCTTCCAAAACTGAGAGAAATAAACTTTTATGGTTTAAACCACCCAACTTATGGTATTTCTTATAGCAGCCCAGGCTGACTGAGACATAGGATTGGGAAGCCAGGTATGATATAACCTAGTAGTTCTCAACTAGAGCGATTTTTTTCCTCCCTTCCCTAGGGGACATTTGGCAAGTTTTGGAGTTATATTCAGTTGTCACAAAATATGGAGGGAGGATGCACCTAGATGGTAAAAGCCAGATAGTTCCCTATGACAAAGAATTATCCAGGCTCGGCGCCTGTGGCTCAACGGGCTAAGGCGCCAGCCACGTACACCTGAGCTGGCGGGTTCAAATCCAGCCCCGGCTGCAACCAAAAAAAAAATGGCCGGGCGTTGTGGCGGGCGCCTGTAGTCCCAGCTACTTGGGAGGCGGAGGCAAGAGACTCGCTTGAGCCCAGGAATTGGAGGTTGCTGTGAGCTGTGATGTCACAGCACTCTATCCAGGGTGACAGCTTGAGG
>CAUYRH010014656.1:0-32363 GCA_963574655.1 Perodicticus potto
TGTTTTTTACTTCAAAATAAGATATGTGCAGTGTGCATAGGAATTTGTTCATAGTTTTTTTTTTTAAACTATAGTCCAGCCCTCCAACGGTCTGAGGGACAGTGAATTGGCCCCCTGTTTAAAAAGTTTGAGGATGCCTGCTCTAGTCTGTAGAAAGAGTGGAAAATGTCACTGGTTCCTTTAAGCCACTTCTTGCTACAGTGAAGATTTTTCACTGCATTAACAGCAAAGCTCTAAGAGTTGCATGTGGCTCATCTCTCTCCACACAAATTGTGGAGGAATCTGTGAGTTTCCACTCTACCCACTACCACCCCCTACATTTGCCATCCTTCCCTCTTCCACAGTAAGAAACTTTTATTGGGGCATATGTCTGCCCCAGCATAAGACTATAGTTCCCAACTTGTTGATAGTTAGATGTGGCTGCATGACTCGGTTCTGTCCAACAGAAAGTGAGTAGAAATCAAGTGTGTGACTTCTGGGTCTTTCCCTTCAAGGAAAGGCCTGTGTCATCTTCTCCTCACTCCCTTCTTTCAGTCTGGAGGGTGGATGTAGTGGTGAGCTGCCTCTACTATGCAGACAATGGTAACCCCTTCGTGAAGGCCTAAAAACCAGGGGGAAAGAGCCTCCGTCCCCAAATACCACTGAACCTCCATACTAGCTTGGACCTCCTACCTCAGCTGTTCCTAGATGAATCTCTCTTACCTTGTTGACCACTGTATTTTGAGACCCTGTGTCATAGTGGCCTAGTCTGCATCCTCACTAATACATAATTCTATCTGGTAAAAACGAAATGTAGAGAAGGTAAACTTACCAGCCGTTCTACCATGCATAGGAGAGTGTTTACTGCGTCCAGGCGATGACTAATATCCTCCCAATATGAAGTCAGGGTAACAACTGGCTTTGTGTGGGCCCAAGGCAAGTAATAATAGTAGTTCCCTGGTATAAAACATAGGGGGTCAGTGAATAGACACTTAAAATAGACAACATGTTTATTAAAGAGAAGTGCAGACTGAGCTGCTGATTAAGCCATATGCTTGGAATCTTTAATTTTATTCAATTAAGCAACTGAGAGATGGAAATTTCTCCTTCATCTAAGCTGTTTTAAAGTCTCTCTAAAATACTCCAAGTGAGTACAGTAACCTCAGGATCTTCTGATGATTCGAGGTCACGCATCTGAACATCGGTCATGATTACATAACATAGCGGCAAAAAATCGAGCATAGAGATTAAATTGAAGGTGTTTGTCCCTGCAAACTGTTCTGATATGCAGATATTTTTATTGGAAGTAGGGTTAAAGCAAAGAATTTTCTGTTCTTTGAAACCTTTAGCTGGCTTCCCGGAGTTTGGTATTATTTATACTCTTACTGTGATTAAGAATTATTAGCTAATGTTTTCTGAGGCATTTTATATTTTAAAAGTGCTTGTATAAAACTTAGGTAAAAACTATGGCAATATAGTTGTGTTATTTGATCAGAATTCCTCTCAAACCATTTTTATTAGGGTGCTCTCTATTGGGATTTATTTTACATACTAGAAAGTAAGCTCTGTAAAAGTAGTGACCATTTCTCACCCATCTTATTCAAATAGAACTATTGAGTCTTCACAACAATTCTGGGGAAGATGAAGGAACTGGGGGTTAGATAGAATTAAGTGGTGTGGCTGAGGTCATAGTGCTGCATAGTAACACAGCAAAGACCAGAAGCTGATTTTATAGGGCCTGAGCCAGAGAGAGTCTAATCCACTTCAACTTCTCAATCTAAGAAAGACATGGGGCTTCATGGGGCAGAAGCTGCTTCTGGGGAGCTCAGTATTTAGCAGAGTCATCATCTCAGGGCTTTACAAGGTAGAGCCAATGCTAAAGCTGGTGAAGAGCATTGGGGGTCAGCTCCAGGCAATGGGACTCACAACTTTGTGGGTCTGGCCAATCCCGAAGGTGCCTGAACGCCAAATACATTGTCTTTCTCATTCAAATTTTTCCTTTCCACTAAGCACATGTTGGGGAAATGGCCGCCACAGGAAGGATATAGCACATGCTTCCTGTCACGTGGTGCACCCACCATAAACATGCAGAGGGGAAAACAGTTGGTGCCAATCTTACCATCAAATATGGCACGGCTGTATTGAGTGGTTGATGCCAAAGGCTTACAGGTCGCATCAAACTTGTTGCCGTAGTTTCCGATGCTGACTTCAAACTGAATGGCCTCACCAACATCTTGTAACATGGTGGCTGAATGAAAGACAGCCGACAGGCTGTACTTCCGTCTTCGCTGATATTTCTGTAAAGTATGAGCAGGCATAAGGCTCAGTGAAACTGCTTTTGCCCTTATTTACATGTGGATTTGTAACAGAAGAAATTCTAAACCTAAAAATTAAACACCAGAGGAAAATGTTCTTGGACCCAGTCCAGCAGTTCCCCTTGAAATCACATTAAGTGAGCAAAGACAGAAGTCCTAGGATGTTCATTGCAGTGTTGCTTAAAATAGGAAAAAAGAAAACAACACAATTATCTCTCATTATAGATTGTGTTCTATCCATACAATAGAATAAAAGTTTGTAAAAAGACTTAAGTAGATCGATATATGCAAACACTGAAAAAGAGTATATTTTGCCCGAATCCATTAAATATATATTTTTAATATTCTCATATGCATGGAGAAGGTCTGGAAGAATATAACTCAAATTGTTGAGAGTAATTATGTTGGGGAAGATAGACAGATTATAGCAAACTTTACTTTCTAACGAATACATTTTTAATTTTTTGAATTGTTTACTAATTTTCTAATTAGAATATATATATATATATATATATATATATTTTGAGACAGAGTCTCACTATGTTGCCCTTGGTAGAGTGTCATAGCGTCAGAGCTCACAGCAACCTCAAACTCTTGGGCTTAAGCAATTCTCTTGCCTCAGCCTCCCAAGTAGCTGGGACTATAGGAGCTTGCCACAACACCTGACTATTAAACAATCAAAACTGTTGTAGTCATTGCTGTTTGGCAGGCCTGGCCTGGGCTCAAACCCGCCACCTTCAGAGTATGTGGCTGGTGCCCTAGCTGCTGAGCTACAGGCGCCGAGCCAGAAATAAAAATATTTTTGTTGCCAGATTTAAAAATAAATGAAATATTTACATGGATGGAGCTGGAACATATTCTTCTTAGCAAAATATCTCAAGAATGGAAGAAAAAGTATCCAATGTACTCAACCCTACTATGAAACCAATTTATAGCTTTCATATGAAGGCTATAACCCAATTATAGCACAAGAATATGGGGAAAGTGGCAAGGGAGGGGTGGGGTGAGGGGAGGATGGGTGAAGGGAGGGCAATTGGTGGGGTCACACCTACGGTGCATCTTAGAAGGGTACAGGTGAAACTTACTAAATGAAGAATATAAATGTCTGAACACAATAACTAAGAAAATGCCATGAAGGCTATGTTAACAGTTTGATGAAAATATTTCAAATTGTATATTAAACCAGCACATTGTACCCCACGATTGCATTAATGTACACAGCAATGATTTAATTAAAAAAAAAAATGAAATATGAAATTTCTTTTTCTGAAATGGAAATCAGACTTCCTCTCTCTCTTTCTGTCTCTTTCTAAATGACTTATTTAGTGAGTGTATCTGTGTGTGAGACAACTAAAGATAGAGCCAACAATAACCACACTGAAGATCTATCTGCCCAGCAGAAATGACCATGAGCCCTTCAGACCTTCCTTGACCAGCACATGAAATCTCTTGAGCCCACATCCTGCCCCATGTCCTTGCCAAGATGGCATTACTCCTTCTTTATGAACTATATCCCTACTGATCCACAGGTACTCTGCCTTCTTTAGTCAAACAGCCGTGCGATGATTTAAGTCACTATACTTCCTTATGTCCTAGGCATTCTGCCCTTTAATACTGTTCACAGAGTCTGCCCCAGAGCCCTGCTGGTGTCCATTCTCTGGGTGCTCGCCCAGTGGCTATGTGCTCCACCTGTGAACTTGTGAGACCCATGAGTGATCAGATTCAAACTCCCTGATGGTTTTCTCACCATAGCAAGCTTAGTTCAAAAGCTTTGAATGAACTCCAGCTCTGTAGTCCTTCTGTTTGAGATATGGAGGCCACATAGGTATCAAACTTTGGCATATGATGACTTTTTGCTGACATATCTTTTTTTCCATTGCTACTTTGCTATTAATTCAGGTGCCACAATCTAGGTCATAAAGTAGTGATACCTTTCACGTCTTGGATGTTAATAAAAATTACTGGACCCCTCTAGGTACTTATTAACTGATTTTCCTTTCCTTCATTATCCATCCACACCATGGCTTTTGTTCACTAAAACGAATCACAATCGAGGATGGGTCTCTGGCTTGTATGATGCAAGAATGTGCTTACACATTTACAGAAGGACTCAGCTAACCATTTACAAAGCTTCTTTGTTTTATTTTATTTTTTGAGACAGAGTCTCACTTTGTCGCCCCCAGTAGAGTGCCATGGCATCATAGCTCACAGCAACCCCAGACTCTTGAGCTTAAGCGATTTGCCTGCCTCAGCCTCCTGAGTAGCTGGGACTACAGGCACCCACCACAGCGCACAGCTATTTTTTAGAGACAGGGTCTCGCTCTGGCTCAGGCTGGTCTCAAACTTGTGAGCTCAGGCAATCCATCGGCCTTGGCCTCCCAGAGTGGTGGGATTATAGGCGCGAGCCACTGCTGCAGACCTTACAAAGCCTCTTTAAAAAAAAAAAAGTGTGGTAGGCTAGGTGTGGAAGCTTACACCTGTAATCCCAACACTCTGGGAGGCTGGGCAGGAGGATTGCTTGAGCGCAAGGGTTAGAGACCAGCCTGAGCAACAGTGAGACCCTGTCTCTACTAAAAACAGAAAAAATTAGCTGGGTATTGTGGTGGACACCTCTACTGCCAGCTACTCTGTAGGCTGAGGCAAGAGGATTGCTTGAGCCCAGGAGTTTGAGGCTGCTGAGAGCTTAGCTGATGCCAGGACACCCTAACTTGGGCAACAGAATGAGACTCTGTCTAGAAAAGAAAAAAAAAGTGTGGCAAAATATAGGTAATATAAAATTTCCATTTTTAGATGTACAGTTCAATGGCATTAAAGTACATCGGCACTGTCATTCAACGATTACCCAACCATCCGTTAACAGAACTCTTCTCATCTTACAAAACTGAAACTGTATACCCATGAAACAATCACCTATGTCCTCCTCCCCCTGGGCCCAAACAATGACCAATCTACTCTGTCTCTATTCATTCGACTATTCTGGGTACTTTACATTAGAGAAACCATGCCGGATTTGTCCTTTTGTGCCTGACTTACTTCACTTAACATAATGTCTTTGAAGTCCATGCACATTGTAGCAGGTGTCAGAATTTCTTTCCTTTTTAAGACCGAATAATATTTCATTGTAGGAAATTCCACGTTTTGTTTATCTATGCACTGATGGACACCATCAGCTGCCAGCTTTTGGCTATTGTAAGTAACACAGCTATGAACATGGGTGTACAAATATCTGTTCAGGTCCCTGCTTTCGATTCTTTGGGGTATACAGCCGAAAGTGGAATTGCTGAATCATATGGTAGTTCTATTTTGAATTTTTCGAGTGTGGTTTTAAAAACTTCTGACACTGACTGTTGTTTGTGGTCTTGAAACACCCTGGACACCTCACTATTACGAAATCTCCATTTTGGTTAAAAGAAATAATTCTTAACATGGAATAATAGAATGCTCCAAAACGGTTTTTATCAGAAACCTTCTGAGCCTCGATCTTTTTGAAAGTCTTTCTAAAACACTGGCTTGCAACCTAACTGCATATTGAATTATCTGGGGAGCTCTAGCCCGGACATTATGAGTTTAAAAGCGTCTCTACCTTAGTCCATTGTCACTTTGATAGAAAGGGCCTGGGAGGACTTAGGCTATTTGTCAAGAGCTCTGCTAAACCTACCCACAGCTAAGCCTCTTTGAACTACCCACGGAAAAGGAATGCTATGGAAATTCTGGGTTTGAATGTGAATTGTGTAAAAATTAAAAATGAGGAAGTATTTGTATTAGTCAGAATTTAAATATAATAGCACAACTTCTTCTTTGTAAAACACCCAGGATGACACAAGGGAACAGAAGGAGTTAAACATGGGAAACAAAATTTGACTGCTGAATCAGAGTCTGGAAGAAAATGAGCGGTATCTAAGCCAGGGGCTGCAAAGTACAGAGAAGGTTCATGGGAAATCTCCACAGAGCAGGGGTGGGGATGATGCTTCTGGCCGGACTGCCTCTGCCCTGCACACCTCCAGGTGAGCACGGATTTTTTTTAGTTCTCCTGCAGAATCCCTGATAGAACCCTTACCCCAGAGAGTCTTAGCCATGAAAACATTAGCTTGGGCTTCTGACCACCATCACAACTCCCAACAGAGTGAGTACACACTGAGCGAGCCACTGAAAATGGAGCAGCTCCTTGGACCATTTGCAAGTCCCAAGTCCGTGGGAAGGATCATTTACCTCCACCATAGGCTCACCTGCCCCAGGGTAGTGGAGAGCTGCCGGCCACAGCCCTTTCCCATTTCCCCTCTGCCTGGAGCACAAGGAGGCGGAGAGAGGAAGGAACAGAGCACCAGTTAGAGAAGCCCAGAGCCTCAGCTGTTGCTCTGGATGCTCCCTCAGTAGCATGAATGCAGAACTGCCTACAACCCAGGAAAGTGAAAACTTATAAGTTACGGTCGGTTGGACACCAGTGGATGCTTCTTTGGGCGAGGCCTTGGAGCTCTCCTCCTAGTGCATGCTGTAGAGAAGGTGGTATGGAGTAGCCTCAGAAGTAAATTTGGGGTGGGAGGTGATTTTTGTTAAGGAGAAGACTGGCAAAGACTGCCAGAGAATCGCTAATTTAGCAACCATCTTGTCGCTTATTCTTGAAAATGGCTATGGTCAGTGACAAGGAGACTAGGGGCCACAATTTGCCCAACTTGCCACCTTTGGTCTGTTAACTAAACATGGCTGACAATCAGTGGAACAGGTGCAAGAATCTGAAGGCTTTGTTTCTAGCAATAGTTGCTGAGCCTTACTGGGGGCCAGACCAGTGGGAGATTTCAAGGAGGTTCTTTTGAGCAGGAGAAGGTTCACAGGGCGGCTCTCAACAACATACTGTTCACCTGTATTATGGGCTTTTATGTTGTTGGCTATTTTTGTTTTGGGCTTTTATTTTTACTAAAGTCCATGAAACAAGCTTCTTTGCCTATGTGTATTGAATTATTTACAGTTCATTTGCTCTTGAAATGGCACATAAGGAGACTGGGAGGAAGAGCAGGGAGGAAATAATCCAAGAACAGGTCCCAGATCACAGAGACAGAAACTCAGTCCTTTGGTGGCAGGGTAGAGGTCCAGAAGCCAGTGGGTGTTGGAAGGATCCTCGGTTTGCAACACTTGATCTTCTACCTGGTTGATTCCTACTGTGCAGGCGGCTGGGCTGGACCTGCTGCGTCTGTCCTGCGTTGCGGTACCTCCTGACCAGGCCCACCTGGAGCAACAGGTCAGCTCTGTGCTAGGAAGATGGGGCCACCTGGTTCACTGGCAACCAACCTGCTCTTTGCTGCATCCTTTTCAGCTCTACCAAAACGTTTTGTTATTTGTATATGACCCAGAATGAGAGACCTGCGTAAGATGGATAAGGGTCATGATTACGTTCTAGGTTGACTGAACTCATTTAATCCTCTGTCAGGTGGCACAGACCTGTTCCTCTCATTCTCTCTGGTGGCCCCTGGGTGCTTGAAGTGTGCCCATGTCCTCAGAATCTCAGCCCCTCTCCTGCTTTGTAATGCCATCAGGTTATTTTTGCTTCATCTCCTTTTTGTTTTTATTAAACTTATTTAATAAAAAAGATAAGCTATCTTGTTCTTTCTGTTTAATTATTTGGAGCAAAGAGAACTAATTCTGTTTTATACACAAATTAATAAAAATCTTGTTTTTAATACTGTTGACACATATTATGAACTGGTACATTGTTGGCTCTTTTTATTTTTAGCTTCTGTATTCACTAACTTCATGAAATAAGCTTCTTTGCTTATAAGTGTTTAATTATTTGTAGTAAAGAAAAATAATCTGGTTTTGCATTCCAGTTAATAAAGGGCTTTTCCTTTATACATTGGTTTCCCCCTTGCCTCCTCTCCAAATTACAGTTGTTTAAAACTATAAGAAGCATATTCTGGTGATGGAAGCAGATAAAGAGGCACCATAATGGTAGAAGGTACACGAAGGCATTTCTGCAAAACCCTGAATTCCAACCAACATCCTTAAGAGCCAACTCCAGTCTGTTACTCCTGTCAAGAACCACCACGCCATGACCATGTATTTCCATGGGCCTTCACGTGGTGTCTAGCCATTCTCCTGCATGAGCCAGGCAGTAAATAGCATCTAAGCTGCCCTAGTTTTCCAGCCATCCTCTCTTCAATTTCCTTTTACTTAATTTGTCCTCAAGATCTGTTGCAATCCCCAAACTGTAAAGTGGATACTGCTGTGGAGTAGATAAGAGAGACCACAGCCAGGACCGTGATAACTTCAGCTCTGTGTCTCTTTAATGAGTAAAACACAATATAAAATGGGTTTACAGGCTCAGCGCCTGTGGCTCAATGGGCTAAGGCACCAGCCACATACACCTGAGCTGGCGGGTTCGAATCCAGCCTGGGCCCGCCAAACAACAATGACGGCTGCAACCAAAAAATGGCTGGGCATTGTGGTGGGCACCTGTAGTCCTAGCTACTTGGGAGGCGGAGGCAAGAGACTCGCTTGAGCCCAGGAATTGGAGGTTGCTGTGAGCTGTGATGCCAAGGCACTCTATCCAGGGTGAGAGCTTGAGGCTCTGTCTCAAAAAAAAAAAATGGGTTTACATTCTGTGATCTCACAGCACAAACCTGTTGCCGTAGGCACCTGTAGTCCCAGCTACTGGGGAGGTTGAGACAAGAAGATCACATAAGTCCAAGAGTTTGAAGTTGCTGTGATGGCACCCAACCCAGGATGACAGAGTAAGACTATGTCTCAAAAAAAAAGAAATAAAATAAAAAATAAAAATAAAGAAGGGGACAAGATTGAAATTGGTGCAGCTCAAGAGCGGCAGTACTGATGTTCCAAACACACACATACTAAAGAATCCAGAGTCCACTGCTTTGGATACTAACCTAATATAATTGTCTTCTGAGGAATTGATGGGCCGGGCCACATTGCTGGGGGGGCAGGGAGAGTTTCCCCTAAAGCAGTGTTTCTCAATCTTCCTAATGCCATGGCCCTTTAATACAGTTCCTCATGTTGTGGTGACCCTCAACCATAAAATTATTCTCGTTGCTACTTCGTAACTGTAATTTTGCTACTGTTATGAATTGTAATATAAATATCTGAGTTTTCTGATGGTCTTAGGTGACCCCTGTGAAAGGGTCGTTTGACCCCCCAAAGGGGTTGTGACCCACAGGTTGAGAACCACTGCTCTAAAGGGAGTAGATACCCTCCCTGTCAGGCCTCCTGAGAAGGGGCAGATCTTCTCCCAGGCTGACGTTAGACAACCGGAAGGAGAAAGCTCTTGCTCACTTTATCTCATGGCACTTGGACGAATTGGACTGGACTGAGATGAAGAAGCATTCAGGGCACTACTGGAGTTTGGGAGCAATGACAGCTGAGTTCTGCCTCAAGGAAGCAGGCTGGAAACAGACTGGGATGCTGCCGGAGAATCGCCAATTTAGCAGCCATCTTGTCACTATTTCGCTGTGTTTTCCTATTCTTGTCCCACAACTGAAAGTAGAAGCTTTTCTAAAGTTGCTGTTTGGTTTCTGTTATAATTTGAGAAAATCAGAGTAGAGCCTGTCCCGTGCTTGGACTAGGTGCCACAGGGAGGTGGCAGCAGCCAGGGGGAGCTTGAAGGGCTCGGGTGATTTGCAACCCAGCATGGAGTGTCCATCCCCAGGCAGACGGGCATTAGGGAACCAGCTGCTCTGGCAATTCAGATGTGTGGAACATGTGAGCATTGACCTAGAACTCTCAGAAATAGTTGGGGGTGGGACAAGGGAACTGGGAAGACTTCATGTCTTCAGGGAGAAATGGGGGCTTTCAGCCATTGTAATGCCTGCCTGGAGGAAGCACACCCTCACAAGCTGGGGAGCCCAAGATGTACCAGCCACCTCTGAAAACAGAAATGATGAGTGGTGACACATGTGGCATTAACTGGTAGCTCTCATGACCACCTCCCCATGACCCCCAAGCCCCAGTTAGCAAATAGATCATTCAGCTTGGGCGGATCACCACTCTCGCAGGTTTTCAGTGGGGTGTTAACATATCAAAGAATTAAGCAAGTCTCACCCCCCATACAGGGCTGTTGTAGACATGTCCAGAGGCGGTTGAGGTCACTTGCTATGAGTCAGGTTCCCTCCAACCTCACTCCAGTTGGCCCTTCAGTCCCTAAATGTCCCTTTTCCTATATCATGAATGATTCACATACCTCAACCACCAACAGGTCATCATTTGAAATGGGTTCAAGCTTCTTATCTGGTGGTGTCTTCTCAAGAAAAGTGGTTAATTCAACTAAGATCCTGCCTCTGTAGGCTACTCCTTCCCCCTGAAAAGCAACAAAACAGGATTATTCCTCTAGGCATGAACAACAGCAAAAAGAACTCAGCTATTTTTTTTTTTAAGTCTCCTTTCCATGGCTTTAACTTTCAAAGTGAATTAGCAACTCGCTCAGCTAAATTCAGATCTTTGGTATTTGAAAGGAGAGTAACCCACTTTTGGGAGAATCCCAAAGAATGCCATAGGATGCCAGGGCTGAAAGAGATCTTGGTTATAACCAAGGTCAGAGGCCTTCAAAGCATGCTATTGGTCTGGAAGGGGTTCCCAGAGGTTCGGTGGTGGAGTGGGTGGGGCTGTAAGTCTCCCTCACTTGACTCCAGCAGAGCAGTTCTGCTCCTATCTGTGTTAACTCAGCTCCTTTTTTCCTCTTCTCAGAGTAAGGAGGCTGCCATGTGGGCAACCAGGGCAAGTCTCAGAGTGGCCAGGAAGTAGAGGAGGAAGATGACCAGGGTGTGGCTAAGCATGAGGAAGAAGAGTGGCTACTGCTCCACACACATCAGTGGGCACTAGTCACTTCTGGAGAGGAAGGGTGGGCCCCACTCCACAGCTGGTCTTCCACCTTTCCCCTTCTCTATCTTCGTCCCTTTCTTGAGCCTTGGAACATTACCAAGAAACATTTGGAAAATAAAAACTCATAAAAATACGAAAAAAGAAAAAGAAACATTTGGCTTCTATTGTAGTAGAAAGAGCATTTCCCATCTCTCTATAAGCATCCATATCCTTATCTATGAAACGAAGGGTTTGGATCAGATCAGGAATGGCGAAGGGTATCAGTGGTCACATCACTGCCAATTGATAAATCCTGGAATGTGGTGTTGAAAAGAACTCCAAGGCAGCACAGGGGGCTTACTAAGAAAGAGAGCCAGCATTGATTATTGATGTCTTCCATAAGCATAGAAGTTGTAGGGGAACGGCCATTGATTATTGATGTCTGCCATAAGCATAGCTGTTGTGGGGGAGTAGCTATTACATTGAGATGATCTCCAGGATTCTTTCCTATTCTTACATTCCAACATTTGAGGAGTACAAGACTGGGGCGGGGAGAGATGACCCCTAGATATGATACTTAATTACAATCATTATAAGAAGAAATCACATTAACTAATGCTCCTTAATAATAACTTTAATTGAGAAACTAACCTTTCCAGTATTCAGCTCATCATAGGGGTCTGGGAATCCCGTGTACTCTCTGGGGCTTCCATAAAGGTTCAAATAACAAGGTCC
The DNA here is from genome assembly GCA_963574655.1 of Perodicticus potto. Classification (NCBI taxonomy): domain Eukaryota; kingdom Metazoa; phylum Chordata; class Mammalia; order Primates; family Lorisidae; genus Perodicticus; species Perodicticus potto. The sequence goes on from CAUYRH010014656.1 coordinate 11,829, forward strand.
AAATGTTGGAACAAAGCCCACCTCTGTTTCTCCTGTGTTTACTAAGAGATAAACATCATCTTTTTAGGTGTTTTAACGTTTAATCTATTGAAATAAATGTATTAGTTATTAGTTAGCTAAGTGAGACTACATTCTGTGCATTAGTTATATTAGCACGATTAGGAACATATGAGACTTCCCATATTTCTCTTTTCTTGTTGCTATAAAATGTTAAGTAAAGAATATTTGGGAGTAGTTCAGGTAAACTTATCTATACTAAAAGATAATGCTATTAGCATGAAAGACTATTAAGACTCAAATTGATCTTCACATTTTTTGCAAGTTTATCAGTGGCATTATATTAAACATGTCATTGGCAATTTGGAAAGCCATTTAAATGATGTATCGGAATCATCATCATTTTAAAGAATCATTTACTCTCAAGTAGTTAGTATAAATCTTACAGATGCTGTTAAAAATACCTGACATTTTAAAATTTTTTATGTAACAATAAACTGCCTGCCTATGGTTGTAGGACCATATGATATTCATAAGTGACATAAAGATGCTCATTCATTACTTCCTATCTCTGGTGACTATCTGATAAACTCCTTATTTCTGCTACTTGGTGTTAGCAAAACTACTCCCCAAAACAGGGCACTAGGGCAATGAAGGGAAATAGCTGAAGTAAGGGGAGATTGCAGGTGAGGGTGGGGAAATACAAGAGCTGACTCCAATAGCCTGAAGGACTCCCATATGGAAGAGGGATGGATTTATCTTGAAAAGCACAGTCAGGAACACTACTGGGATTTCCAAGGAAGCCAACTTTGGTTCACTCAGTGTAAGGAAGAACTTGCCCATGAATTAGAAATGACAAACAGTGGAGCAGATCATATCAGGGACAACCAGAAGAAATGTTGAGGCAAAGGTCTCAGCCTGTTCTACAGGATGCTGTCAAGATAATTCCTGCTGTGGGGGAGAAGTTGACCAGATAACCTTTCCAACTCTGTTTAAAACTAAAGGAGAAAGAGAAATGTGAAGTAGCAGGTGAGCAGAATGCCCATTAATAAACAATCAACCTAAATGAATAGGCATCTACCTTGCAGTCGGTTTCATTACTCAAAGCTCCCTGCATGCTTAGGTGGGCGTGCACACTTTTAGGGAGAACTAGAAACCCTGCACTGGTAATTAGCTGACCATCAATATCAGTGAAGAAAGCAAGATAAACAAAACATTTAAACTAAAATTTAGAAAATTAAGATGTGGAAAAGTAATACATGACAGCCTAAGGGTGAAACTTGATGTCACTCTGGGGTGCCATATTTCATACCAGTTTGCATATCTCTTAGGAAACCCAATGAGGGACCAATAGTTTTTCTAACAAGTTTCTTGGAATCATGTTATCATTTTCAAGACAAATGAACAGGACAAACTGAATGTATAAATTGGTTTGGCTTCATCCAGTCTGCTCTATGGAAGTTTGAAAAGTTGACTGATCAATCACTCATCAGCAGGGTTTCAACTTCTTTCCTTGCACTGGGACATTGTGGTTGGAAGGTGATGTTGGGTGTGAGGAGGGGATTAAAGCAGAGATTCATAGAGAGGGAAAGAAATCCTTTAGAGAAGCTGAATCACAGAATGTTCAAGTAAGAATAGAGGTTAAACTATTGAACCCTAGTTCTGTCATATTACAGATGGGCAAACAGAAGCCCACAGGAGTGATGTGTCTCTTTTCAAATGTCCCACAAGTTGGTAGACTTAGGCCCAGATCTTGAGTTTTGAATCTCAGACAAGGGCACCCTCCGCTACTCCAGCCATTCCTTTGGTCTAGGCCCATCTCACTTCTACCTGGTTACCAGGGGCAACTGTGTTTTCTGTCATGAGCATTTGCCTTTTGTTAAAGATCTGTAGGGACGGAGATACAAATTACCAATAATGATCCACTGTATGTCACCCTGACATCAAGAGTTTAATTATCTTTGTCCAGCCAAAGCTCTTTTCTGTTATTTTAAGTTCTTTGATTTGTTTGGTTATGCATTAATGTGGTCAATCCTCCTTCCAACAAAGTCTTTTCTTGCCTCCAAACTTGCCTAACACATTTTATGCATAGTTGTCACATCAAACTTCCCAATGTCCTTCTCAAAGAGCCTACACAAAATAAAATAAAAATTCTTTAGCCTGGCCATCAAAGAGTTCCTCTGACCTAGCTACAACCTGCTTTCGAAATAATATTTTCTATGCTTCATCTCTCTGAAGCCCCTTTGTGTTTTGGATTCCTATAAATAACTACTTTATATTTTCATTTTTAGAATCTTATAACCTTAAATATATCTGCTTATCTCTGATTAGAGTACAAACTCCTTTCAGGGGAGCAGCATGATTGAAACATGTTTTATTTTGACTTCTTAAATGCCTAGCCCTAGCTCTATAATGGAATATAGAAATATTTGCTGATTGGTTGAACAAATGAATAAAGAAATGATGTGTTTCCAAATTTGCCAAGTTCACTGCAAATCTAAGGACTATTTAACATCTATCCAAATAAAATCTTATTACAAGGTAATGACTGATTTTATAAAGCATGATTTGGGCATTCTGTCAATTACATAAAGGCAGATGATGGCACCTTGTATTTTCACAGAGCTTCAAATTTGCAAAGCTTTCCCACGTGCAAGATCTCTTCCCCCTCTCACTACAACCCTGGAAGATCAGTGTGGCGGGGTGATCACACGTATGCAACAGATGATGAGCCTCTCTATACCTCAGAACCCTCAGTTATTAGGGGAACAATCACATCTGCCATAAGAGAGTTGTGATGGCCACATGTGTGAGAGTATTGAGCAAACTTGCAAAAAACGGCCAGTTCTGTGCAAACCAAAGGACACATTATGATCCCTCACATTTGGGAGGTAAAGACCTTGAGGGCACAAAGTGTAAAGCATTCAATATCTTCCAACCTAGAGATCTATGTTGAAAGTGGGGGTAAGTTACTTTATACATTTCAGAGCAATTGATTTAGTTAGGGCCCCATAGCTGTACCTACTGAACATAAACAGTAACAAAAAATGTTAATCTTTCACAATTATTTGCAATAAAGCCAAACAAGATGGTGTGCATTTAGGTTAACAACATGAGACACAGAGCAAAGACTGGTTAGCATATTTGTTTTAAGCTCAGCCAGGCAGAACAACCACACAACACACACATAAATTATTAGTCTAGTAAAATGATAGTTGAGACAGCAAAATGTCAAAACAAGGTTCTACAAGCAATCAATTAATACATCTTTCATAAGGTAATAGTAGACAGGAAGATCTAATAGACAACAAAATTACAAATCATAAACCTGTATATGATGGAGCCCCATCTCCCGAAGATGAGAAATCTATACAGTAAAAATATGATTGGTTAAACAACAAAAAAACACAATCATTTTAAAATAGGCATTGAAAAAGTTAATAAAATCCAGTGCTAGGTAAGTGGTTTAGCAACACCAGAAGAATGCCAAATTGAAACCCCAAACACTTGATCCTTTTGTAATTTACACAAGTTTCACAAGTTAAATGAAAAATGACTCAAAACTCTGTGACAAGTGACAGGACCACCATACATGAATAACCCAATCTCGCCAGCCTCCAGTCAGGCAGGCATCTGCGAGTAGATAGTTTCCAGGGCCAGAGGACACTTGGTGAAGGTAACCAGCATTTTATGTCACTAACAAAACATTTACTTGTCTTAAGGCTGACTTAGTTAGGACCAAGGCCAGAAAATTTAAGTATATTTAATCTGAGGCTGTATAAGCAAAGGCCTATAGTTTATCATACATCAGTTTATTCAAAGCATTTCTTTTTGAGCGATACCAGGGGTGGGAGGAAAGACAGCTTGTTATTTTTGAGACCGTGTAACAAATTATGTACTGGATCTGCAATGAGAGAAAGTCTCCGGACATCAGCTAAGATCGCTTGTAACAGTGTCTGCTTTTAGTTCTTCTGGATTTACTGCCATAGCACTAGGTAAAATGTTTATCCCAGTATCTCTTGAATAATTATCTTTAGATGTTATTTAGTGACTTCCTACTAATAACAAATGGATTTAAGTCATTTTTATCTCCCTCCCATACAGCTACAGCATGATATTTAATTCCTCCATTGGTTAGCCTTATGATTTCATCTGCAGTCATTATGTTGGATTCCCGACTTGATAAGAAGAGGCTACGAGCACTCCTGCCCTTACCTCTTCTCTCCTTCCCCTCCCACTTCTCATTTCTATCTTCCATACTTTCATATTGTAATGGGTAATGACATTTACACTCTGTTCTGAACTTTGGCTATAGGTTTAATTAAAAAAATAAAAAACAAAAATTCATGCTTACACTCTAGCAACAATATACATATTGTTCTCTGCAGAGAAAAGGAAAGGGTTATGACTACATTTCCTTTCATACAGCTCAGGTATCACAATCCCTCTGCTTCTCAGTATAGAATGTTCAAATGGAATCTCTTTCTTCCCTTCTACCATTTGCTTAACATTATGTCAGACATGACTATGTTTGTACTATATCTTCTCTGTTCACCTCTTTGTTTTTCCTGGAATTTCTAATTGCCTTCTTTTTCTGGCTTTTTGGGGGAGGAAATCTATATCTTCTTCTAATATAACCAGGATCTTATTCTTGTTGTACATTGTTTGGATTAACAATGATTTTTTCAAAACCTATAAAACACCTTAAACAAGTTGAGGATGAGAGGGACCTTGAGTTTCCCAAGAACAGTCTCTCAGTTGATTTGATCTATTGGCAATTACAAGAATTTTTGTTTGGGTAACAAAATATATCGCTGGTATTAATGTGTTAACATTAAGCTTCTTCTCTTATCATCTTAACTTCTTTTTCTCATTCCCTATTAAAATTTATGGCTTATGCACAGAACTTTAATGCGAGGTATAGACAAGTGATTCTCAAGTGTGTAAAACAACATAAGAGTGTACTGGCTACCAGTGCTTATAAGAATGAAAACAAAACACACATTATTCTAGGGAGTGGAGATTTCATTGTTCATCAGCATCTGACCTTGTTGTTCTTGCCAAGGAAATCAGCTGAGAAGAGAATATTATGTTGCATTAGGGTGGACCTGTGTCAATGCCACTCCAAAAAATAAAGTGCTGGCACTGTGTATTGACACTCGGAAATTTATAAAACAGCTACTGGGAAAGAGGTTTGAGATGGGACCATCTTCAAACTGTTAGTTGCTTTGATTATTGTTTACTGGCCATCACCAAGATATCACTGAAACCATTCACTAGGCTCACCACATTTGGCTTTTAAGAAACCAAGTTTATTACTAGGTTCCTGCCCCAGTCCATTCTTTCTCCAGAATGCTCTATCTTGTCTTATTCCAGATCTGTGGAGTGACTTACCTTCCACTTCCCCACCAGAGGCAGCAATTTTAGAGAGGTGTAGATACGTTGTTCCAACTACATCATTTTTAGTAAGACGGTCCCTGTATAAAAGAACAGGTTAAGACCTCCACCTATGAAGATGTGTCTTTATTTCAATAATTACAAAGATAGAGCTGGAGAACCATCATGTTTAATGGGCCTCAAGCACCTGGAAACTCTCTGCTTTCACCTCCCACCCATTTTTGATTCAGTAAGTGTGAGGTGGAGACTAAGAGTCTGCGTTATAATAAGCACATGACAACTGAATCTGATGCAGATGGTCCTCCAACCACCCTTTAGAAACACTGATCTAGTCAGGTAATTCATTCTACAGTTACAAAATTTCAATTTCACAGAGAGGTCAAAGGATTTGCCTATAGCCATATTCAATACCATTGTCATGAAATCCATTAATCAATTATAGGCACGTCATATGATGAGTATAATTAAATAATCAATCACACTACACAAAATAGGTGTATATATCTTATTTGACCATGTTCACATTAATTATTATGATAGCTTCCAACAATTGTGATGAGCTATATCTAATGTTCCATTGCAGGGAGAAAATTTCCCCTCTGATTCAATTCCAGTATTAACTAAGCACCAACCACAAGATAGATGCTGTTCCTCTAAGTGTATTGCTTATCTAGAACCTTAATCTTACCTACATGGTGCGGACAAATTTGCTGACTACAAGTATATATAACTTCGTGTATTCTACTGTGGGTACCTTAGACAGCCTGTCAGCCTGAACCATAAAAATGGTCTCAGACTGGGCTCATACTATCAACATTCTCTTTGCTTTATTTCTCCTTATTCCATCTAGTGTCATGGCCACTCTGAAGTTCAAGGCTCCATGGGAGAGAGCAAAGTTTCAGTATTTGGGGGAAGGATTATAGCAATGTATATGAGGTTATAGAAAATGGCTAATTGAACAAAACTTGCATAAGAAAAATGTATGATTTATAGGTATTAATTCACATGCATGGGGTTTGATTTCTGTCCATTCAGATAAGTCTAAACTACATTTAGAGAACTGTTATCTTTGCCTCAGTTGTACAAATACCATACAGGATATGGTAACCCAAGATCTGGTTCCAAGGATTCCCCAGTTAAACCAGGTCTGTGTACCCTATGCTACAATATTACTTTGAGGGAAGCAGACTAGAACAGGGAAAAAAAAAAAGCCACATTTGATGGGCGGCACCTATGGCTCAAAGGACTAGGGTGCCAGTCCATATGCCAGAGGTGGCAGGTTCAAACCCAGCCCTGGCCAAAAACTGCAAAAAAGAAAAGAAAAGCCACATTTGTAGTGACTATAGGTAACTCCGGGATGGCTCAACCAGCAATCAGCCTACTGCAGAGCCCAAAGGCCAGACAGGGTAGGAGCCTAAATGGGTCTTTTTCGAAGTGACTATGGGCAATTCATCCAACCTCTCTGACCCTTAGTTTCTTTATCTGTAAAATGAAGCTAATAGTAGTCTCTACTTCATAGGGCTACTCCAAAGACGAAATGAGATAATGTAGGTAAGATACTTGGCACATTGCTAGGCAGTTGGTAGTGCTCAAAAACTGGTAACTAACACAATAAACTATGATTATGATGATGGTAGTGGTGGTGATGATGGTATTTCCCCTGTTTGCATTCTCAGAGAGCTAAGGGCTGCTGCTTAAATGTTCCATTCAACTAGAACCTTCCAAGAGTTGTCTTGTTGTGACCAACCAGTGCTAGGAGGCTGGTCTAGTAAAAATTCCAACAGAACTTTACAATGAATTCTTTTTGCCTTCAGTTAGGTAGCTTTATTCACTTTCCTTTCTAGCAATAACAAAGAATTGTTTTCAGAATGTTTTGATCCTCCTTCCCAAGAAATGGTTTACTTTATTTCTGAGTCTGTTTTGGATAGCCTAATGATATTTAAATCCTCAATTTCTTATTTGGGGGCATTTCAAATAATTTTCCCCTTATTTTGTTCATTAGCAGCTGAGCCAAAATAGCCAAAGCTTTTCTGCAATAACATCATTAATTTTTTCTTTCTTTTTTTTTAGGGAAAAAGAAACCCCAAACAATTCCAGGAGCAGTTTATCACTTTCCTATGGAAGGAAAGCATATATCCTGGAAAGGTAGACCACCCACAGTAATGTTTAAACGTTTAATTCTTTAATGCTGAATTAGACATATGACTATTTTTTACTCACCAGTCATATACTGTTAGTTTTATTTTTTCACATACTGAAGGAAACTATAAAAATGAAACAGAAAAAAGTAGTTATTTCTCTATTTATCCAGTAACTATTAAAATAAGTACACTCACTTTAAAAAAGAAAAATAAGAAAAAAAAGCCAAACCTTGATCTGAAGATTCACGACCTGATTCCACTCAGGGTTTGCATTTTTCTCAATTATATTTGTGCAAACCTGCAAAATCACCAAAGCAAAATGGTAGGTCTTCAGTTTTCTAGTTTCTAAAGGTATATAATATAAGCATACCAGACTATGACTCTGGCAGTGTACTTATTAAACTTTCTTTTCCTCAGTAACGATTTGGTAAAATATGAGTTCAATATTGATCTTTGCTTTTTCTACCCACTAAAAGCTTGTTTTTAATGATTTCTTCATTACTTTTAAATTGTCAGTTTTCTAACATGAAGTTCATGTAACAAAGCAAGATTTTTTTTTCTTTGTTAACTCATATTTAATGAATGTGCTTGTTCAACGGCGATACAAGTTGTTCTTGAATGTCAAAAATCTCCACTCTGTCTTTTGGCATCAGCTTTGTCTTAGAGGGCACATCCCCAAGGACAAGGACAGCATCAATTGAGCCATTCTCTTCCACACAGGTATCTGCGGACAAGGGTAATAATGCCTACTGTTTGGGCAGCACTAAGGGAGGCTCCATCCCCCATGAGGAAGCAGGCAGAGGTGTGTGGACCCAGCCCAGGGTCACAGTCTACATTTGCTGAGTGTAATATCTGCTTTAAACACTCAAGACTTTTCTGAATTCCTCTCTTTCAATTTCTAGGGCAACCACTACATGGTCCTGGAAAAAAAAATCAATGTTCCCATTAAGTACCTTCAAACTCTGAAGTGCAGTCTCCCCAAAATTATTCAGGAGCTGATGGTCCAGTTCCAGTAATATCAGATCACTGCTTTGTGGCCCATTCCTCCCTTGGTCCAGCCTTCCCTAACATCCCTCCCATTTGCAAGCCCACTGAGGAGTGAGCAAATCACAGCCGGCTAAAGCCCCCTCCATAGTCCATGAGGGCCGAGATGGTCACTCAGGCAGGAAGAGATGCTACCACAGCTAAGCAGATCCAGGACGTTACCCAGAATGTCTACTCATCTCCAAGTGTCTGCCACTACAACACCCACTTCAACACTGGCTCTGCTGCGGATGGAAAGATTGTGTTTGACACAGTCCTTAGTGATTTCTCTTTAAGAAACCAGGTCAGAATACCTTGAGTGAGTGCAAGGTTTGCCCTTGTCCATCTTCCATGTAGAAAACAACAAAGCAAGATTTAAGGTTTATGAGCATTTGTTCGCTTTTTTGTGTGTTTATTTACTTGCTTATTTTTTATTTATTTTTCTTTCTTTGCTTTTTGTTGTTGTTGTTGAGATAGAGTCCCACTCTATGCCCTGAGCAGAGTGCAATGGCATCATAGCTCACTGCAACCTCAGACTCAGGCTGTGGGCATCCTGCTGTCTCAGCCTCTGGAAGCCACTGAGATTACAAGCGCTCAGTGAGGCTGGGGTTTTTGTTTTTGTGAGTCAAGGTCTCACTCTCACTCAGGCAAGTCTGGAACTCCTGAGCTCAAGCAATTCTCCTTCCTCAGCCTTCCACAGCGCTGTGATTATAGGCATGAGTCACCGTGCCTGGCTATGAGCATTGAATATGTACTGTTTGATAAGCATCTCGTCATTAACACACCCACAGGGATCTCTTGACCCTGCCACCAGCCTCCCCGCTCCCTACCCCACACCAGCTCCTGTTCCTGTCTTCCCCTCGCTGTTCACCCAGTAGCTCAAGGTCAGAACCAGAATCAGCCATAACATCCCTCCCCCATTATGTGCCTCATCCAGTCCATCAGTGAATCCTGACACTTCTGACTTCCAGCAGATCCTGAAATATTTCTCCCCCAGACACCAGCATTTGGCCCCTCCATATATCCCAACTGCCTCTCTTTCTCGTCTCCTGACTTTGATGTCACTCCTCAGTGTCACATCTTTGGGGAGCCCTTAAAGTACACATACAGTCCAGATCCCTGCCTGGCTGGCGAAGCCCTCCCTGACCCATCACCGCGTTTCGATGACCACATCTCCCAGTTTCTCCCTGCTCACGTTACTGCGGCCACATGGATATTCCTTTGCCACAGATGTGTCTCCTCCATGGGGCTTTTCCATCGCATTTCTCTCTACCTGGGGGCCCCTCTTCCTCAGACCTCTGTTACATCCAGGCCTTTGCTCAAATGTCACTTCCTCAAAGTTGTCCCACCTGATAACCTTGCTAACTGCCCCTCCTTTGCACTGATCACTTCTTGTCCCTGCTTTATTTTCTGCATAGCACTGAGCCCTATCTGAAATTATTCAATTATTTGTTTGCGTATTTATTGTCTGTCTCTTCCATTCCACAGTAAGCTCCATGAGAGCAAATTCTGTGCCTCATGCTCATTTCTGTACCCCAGAATATGGCACAAGATCTGGTACATAGGCTCACAGCAATTACTTCTTCAATTAACTAACCCTTTCAACAGCCCTGTGAGATTGTTATTATCTCCATTTAAAGTTTAGGGAATTAAAATTCAGAAGATAAAGGATTGCCTAACTATGGAGTGGGGTAAAGCCTGAATTCTTTTTTCTTTTTTCTTTTTTTTTGAGACAGAATCTCACTTGGTCTCCCTAGGTAGAGTGCCATGTCATCATAGCTCACAGCAACCTCAAACTCTTGGGCTTAGACAATCCTCTGGCCTCAGCCTCCCAAGTAGCTGGGACTACAGGCATGCACCACCATACCCAGCTAGTTTTTTTATTTTTAGTACAGATAGGGTCTTTCTCTTGCTCAGCTGGGCTCGAACTACTGAGCTTAAGCAATCCACCCTCCAGAATGTCAGGATTATAGGCGTGAGCCACTGCGCCCGACCTAAAGTCTGAATTTAAATCAGGCCTCATTTTGCCCCAAAGCTGAAGACTTCTCTACTACACCCCACTAACACTTTTAGAACAGAAACACCCAGTCATGTGTGTGTGGTTTACCAAATCTTGCTTTTTCTTTTTTATTGTTGGGGATTCGTTAAGGGTACAAAGAATCAGAGGTTACACTAATTGTGTTTTTCAGGCAAAGTCCCTCTTATAAATGTGTTCCTCCCCCAAGAAGTGAGCCAAATCTTGGTTTCATAAAAAAATGGTTCAAACCCATAAAAGATACTAGTTCTTCATGCCTACAAATGTCCATAACATGTTGCTCTTCCACTATGGGATCGCCATCTCTAACCTTTAACAATCTCTGCAGGTAAAAGTAGTGGCTATAGGTATCCCTACACCAAGAATCTCCCAGATCTTTTCAGAGGATTGAGGACGTTTCTGGCCACCGGTCCAGTGTGAGCAGCTCACCGGGGCATGGGAGGTGAGAGGCTTGGCACGAGGCAGCAGCTGGGTGATGGGGGGTTCCACTCTGCAACATTTACCAGGGATGTTTGTGGCTGACTAGGGAGCTTGCTTCAGATTAATATAATACTTGGACCTAAAAAAGAATTACAAAATCTCTGGGGTAGCTTTCACTATTCTAATCTTTCAAAAGATTGAATTTTCTAATTTGAGCTCTGCATACTTTCCACTCCAAAATAAACCTGTGGGGAAGTCTGGCATGTTCAGCCTCAGATAATCTGGGTTCCCGCTGGGTGTCCAGAACATCATGGGGGCTATTTTAACAAAGAATAAGCAGGAATTCACTGCAAGGAAAGCACAATGTATTAAATATTTATTCTTAGAGGTATCTACATTTAGATCACGTACAAACCTTTTTTCCAGCAAAGGAAACTTCTACGAAAGGATCCACAAGATTTTTCTTATCTGCATTGCCTCCAAATATTTCCTTTACTGTCTGTGAAAAGGCATCATCCACTGGAAAAGAATACGTTGCACCACAGAAATTAAATCTGATTCTCTTAAAAGAGCAGAAATTATTCAGCAAAATAAGAAATGTCTCTTGTACATAAAAATAGCTGCAATAAGAATTGTTTCCCCAGGTGGCAAATGCTAGTAGCAGAAATCCTTTTTGCCTTAGTTGAAAGAAAAAGAAAATGTTTACTCCACAAAGTTTTAAAATCAACAGGAGCACCCTGAAAAATAAATTGATAAATTATTATCAATAATAATTAACTGGACCATTTATGGAGGGGGAAAAAATAGAATAAAATTTACTCAGTCAGGGTAAAAGGAAATCCTTAAACTTAGCACTGCTTCCAATTTGGTAAAGATGCTTTAGATCACAATGGTATAAGTCTTGTCTGCCTTTTTTCAGAGAAATTCAAGACGATTTGGCATAATTATTAATAACACATGCAGTCAACTACCACCTATTAAGACAAACTCAAAACTGAATAGAAATCAATTAAACAGGTCAGCGTAGAAAGTATCATGTAAGGTTAACTGATTTACTTCATTTGAGATATTTCTGAGGGGAAGATGGTATGGGCAGGCATTACAGGGTCTTAAAAAAGGGAGAAGAATTCCCAGGACAAGCAGCAAATCCTGAATGGATCCATGGTCTGCACAGTGGGTACCACCTCCTGTGCACTTGGAGAAAGGTCCTATGTCCCAGAGCCCCACAGGATAAAGACAGGTCTAGAAAAGCAGTTAAGATGCCAGGCCAAGTCAGCAATGACAGAGGAGGAAGGGGACTGGCCCCTAGAAATGGAATCACTATAAGTGATTTTCTTACCAGTATGAAATCTTTTGCTAAATCTATCTCATAATACAATAGCAATAGATTTCCAGTCATTGGGACTTTGCCACTCTTTGTTCAGCTATTTTCGTCAGCAAACACGTTTATTTGATGATAAAAGTTCACATTTTAATTTGGGAGAAAATGGATTGCAAGTGCTGACTGCTCACTTCCCTTTAGCATTCTCTAGAATAAGGGGGAAATACAAGACATTGGTGGAAGAAGAGAGAGAGCAGAATGGTCCAAAGGCAGGTGCGTAACGGGAACGCTGATCAGCAACCAGTGGGCCGTGCCCTCAGCTTGAGTTTTGGTGGGGGCCAGAGTGAATGAATGAAAAGAAGTGCATGGAAAACATATGGTGGAAAAGGCAGAAAATGCACGGTAGGGAACACCAATCACTGTTCAGAATCTGATTTTATCACATCTCATCGTGAAGATAACTGATACTCCTGGGGCAAGATTAAATCCATACGTACTCTGGGGGATATCCTCAGCTCTGTAGATTTTCAGCAAGAAGGTTACCCATCGGAGGGCAATGCCAGCAGGGAGTAACAAATTACTCTCCACATCATCACTGTCACTATCACGGTCTTGTTTCTCAGCCTATTGGGGACACACCATTAATTTTATACATATAGAAAAGCAGCACTTAGAAAAAACCACATTAATGCTTATAAAATGAAACCAATCACAACTGTTTCCATTAGGATTTCCTGTGTTTTGGGTTTAAGAGTTCAGTCACCAGTTTTCCTTCAACCTCAAAACTGCTCTACAAAAATGAATGCTTATAGGTGTGTGTCCTTTTGTAACTTTCGGAGCACCATAGTAAAGTGTGGGTGTGTGTGTTCTTGATGTTCTTCCAAATATCTCTAGACACTTAGTAATCTCTGGTATGCTGCCTAATTTTCTAGAATAACCACTAACGTTTAGGAAGCAATGCGTGACTTGGCAAGCAAGCTCTGTAGATAAAAATCAGTCTTGATAACGAGGTGAGGAAGTTGGAGAAACACAAAAACCATTTCTGAATTAAAGGCTCACTTTGGGACACCAGGAAAGAGACTAAGTGAGCTAAAACAATAATTCCATGATGAAGAATTCCATGATCATTCCAAGAATCCCAAGCTGTGGTCTATTTCATGGTTACTGATACCTACATGCTTAATTTATGGTCTTCTTTTCAGTGAAAAGTATAAAAGGTAGAGACTGTGGGGACTCACGGGAGGCTCGTCTCCGGTTCCCAGGACAAACATGCTGACTTTCATGTAACCTTTAGCACCTGAGCTGGTATCTTCGGGGTCATTGAGAAGAAGCCATTTTCTCATGACAGCATGACCTAAAATAAATGAGTAACAGGACAAGGACACTCTAAAGAAATGCTGCCAGGACTGCGATTTTGTCTGCCATAAGATAAATAAGCATCTTCTTCGAAGCATCATCATGCACACCAAAGTCCCAGCGGAATCTCCATATTAATGTCCTCTGTTCTGAATTCTTCCCCATCATCCTGTCCTGGTGTGACTCAAACAGGACTCGCTAACCTGTGTCAACTAGTTTTATAATTTGACCTTGATAAGATCAAAATTTCCTCACAAAACAGAGAAAGTACCTACACATGAATGTTAGGATAAAAAAATTAGACATCTGTGCTTCATTACTGTCATTTATTCTCACTGAGCATCCTCCCTTCTACCCCATCAAAAAAATAACTTAAAATTTCTTTGACTTTAACTCTTTGACTCTCCCCCTCCATCTCCTGCCAAATTGTCTTGATTCCTAGACTCTTCTTCAGTGTTAGAAAGCATGAACTTGAGACTTCAAATTGACAGAGAGAACATTACTTACCAGGTTCATCATAAATGAATCCAACATCGATCTAGAAAAAAATAATTTAAAGTAGTTTAAGAAAATTTTAAAATTAGTCCAGTCACCATAAAGAAACCATCATGATTATATTTAAATATAATGCTCTTGACTAGACTTAAGTTTTCTCAGAGCCAACATTTCCACCTTACCCTGTCTGTATCCCCAATGCCTTATCTGATATGTGGCGTATAGAAGACCCTCAATAAGTCACTACAGAATGAATAAGCTAGTCTCAGAGCTGGAAGGGACCATGCACATAAGGTGACCAGCATGTTCCAGTGTGCCTGGGACTTTCCCAGGTCCAACACTAAAAGTCTCAGGGAAAATTGGTCATTGTACAGAAATTCATCTGATGCAAATTTCTGTGTAATCCTCCCCTCCCTCTTCTTCCAGCTAATGGCAATATTAATATAACCATTACCTGGGCAGCACAATGTGCCAGGTGCCGTGCCAGCTGCTTTACATATACTATTTCATTTAATCTTTGCAATGACCCATTTTACAGATGAAGAAACAAAGGAAGATCAGATAGGTTAAGTGAGTTCCCCTGGGACATGTGGCTAATTAATGGCAGACAGGGTATGAACACAGGTTTGCCTGGCCCAGATCATCCTCTAGGACTTCTAGTACCTGGATCATTCCTTTGGGAGGCAGCCTATTCCATGTAGAATTGCTGGGAAGAAGACAAAGTTTCTTAGAAACGTGTCCTGGATACCTTGTCTGCTTTGGCTGTCTATGGAGCTCTAGGCCACTGGAAGTGCAGCTGGATGTTGGGCATCCTGCCACAGTCAAGTACTCCTTCCCTTTGCACCAGAGGATTTGCTTCCAGGCACAGATGGAACCCTGGCAGGGCCTCAGGTGGCGGCTGCCGAGCATCTTGCTTTGGGCCACTGCTAAGTGTTGGACTTTAGAAGTAAGCAAGCCCCAGGCAGCCCTCAGCAAGGATCATGGAGTTGATCCCTTACAAATGACCCTCAGATGTCACCAAATGGGTACCCAGGAATCAAATTTCCTGTTATGAAAGTTCCCATCTTTATATAAGCTGAATGAAGCAGACTGTTGTCACCTACCTTAAATTCCCCCATCAGACAATCTGCTCGCAAAGAATGGGAATTATAAACCTGGAAGAAAGAAGAGGAGTGAAGAGGTGATTGACTCCTGCTGACAGTGAGTGTACGGTACCTTCCCACCGTCTGTGCCTTACCCGGATGCTAATGATCTCATCCATCAATTCAGAAGGGGTCATGTTGATATTGTAGAAAAACAACTGTCGAAACAACACAGAAAATGTTTCGGCGTTAGCAGAGGAGTCAGGTTTAGTGGGATCTGGTGCTATCATGTGGGGAGCCCTCCTAAAAATATGAAACATAGATTCAAAATTATGTTTAACCATGTGAACATATTTTCCAAGGCCCTGAAGTTTAAGCTTCATGGTAAACTCACTTCTGCAGTTTGCAAAAAGGAAAAAAGAGTTGGATGGAGTTGAAGATCATTCTCCTTAGTGAAGTATCACAAGAATGGAAAAGCAAGTACCCAATGTACTCAATACTAATATGAAACCAGAAGATGCCCACACAAGATAAAAACACATTTAAATTCAAGTGGGGGGGGGACGGAAGGAGGAAGAGGAGAAAGGAGAAGGATTGCTGTGCTCTCACCTAACGGGCATAATGTAAGGGTATGTGGCACACCTCCTGGGTGAAGGGCTCAACCACCACTTAGACCTTACCTACCAAACATAAACAACGTAACCTAATTGTCTGAACCTTCATATTAATCTGAAATTTTTTAAAAAAGAAAGTTGATTCTTAGGAGATGAATATTAGGTATACAGAGATTTTATCATCCCAGGCCAATAAACATTAATTCTAAGAAAATACAACGAGCATATTCAAATGGAGACTTTTTCCCTCCAACTTTTAACTTAGAAATATTTCAAATGTATAGGAAAGTTGAAAGAATGGTAAAAACTTTTCAGCTATGTTTACCAATTTTTACCATTTTGGGGACTTTTACTTTATCTTTCCCTTTTTAAAAACTGTAAACCATTTGTAAGAAAGTTCTAGATATCATGACACGTCACTCCTTCAAAATGCATTTTCATGTCTCTCCTAAGAGCAAAGGCATCTTATATAACCATGCCCAAGAAATTTAATATCTAACATATAGTCGATTTTCAAATTTCTCCAACTGTCTTCTAAAAAAATTCTTTTTAGCTTTAAAAATAATCTCTGATAGGGCGGCGACTGTGGCTCAGCGAGTAGCCATATACCGAGGGCTGCGGGTTCAAACCAGGCCCCGGCCGAACTGCATCAAAAATTAGCCAGGTGCTGTGGCGGACGCCTGTGGTCCCAGCTACTTGGGAGGCTGAGGCAAGAGAATCGCTTAAAGTCCAAGAGCTGGAGGTTGCTGTGAGCTGTGACTCCACAGCACTCTATCAAGGGCGATAGAGTGAGACTCTGTCTCTACAAAAAAAAATAATAATAATAATCTCTGATCCATGTAAAGACCAGACATTGCATTTGGTTGTTTGTGTCTTCAGTTTCTGTTTATCTGGAACAGTGGTTCTCAACCTTCTTAATGCCATGGCCCTTTAATACAGTTCCTGTGAGTCTCGACACATGGGTTGAGAACCACTGATCTAGAACAATATTATTTCCTTTTTTATTTGTTTCTCATTTCTTTCTTACAGAAATCAGTTGTTATAAAGAACATCCTACAGTCTGGATTTATGTGAACATTTCGTCACTGTTGAATAGAAGTTGACCATTTGATCAGACATGACACAGGAGATATTGATTACTTCCATTATATCACATCAGGATGCCATTTTGTCCCATTATTGGGATACTAAGTTTAATCGCTTGGTTAAAATCTATGTAAATCAAGAATTTTTTGTAAAATTCTTTTATTGATTTATAAATTAGTTTGTTTACAGGCCCAGTTTTTATTTGTTTCTTCCCTTTAGTCAAAATATCTAATCCCCCCATAATTCATTAAACTGGAAAAATTCAGAGGAAGGCTGAGATTCTTGTTGGGTTCCCGGGGGAGGGGGGGTGGCTGGGAGGGTGGCAAACAGGATTCCTACATTGTAAATACCTAGATAGGTCTTAGGCCTCAGGCCCAGGTCAGGTCAACCAGCACCTTGCCCTCCAGCTGACCCAGCCTTGGCCCCAACAGGACTCTCTTCCAGCCTTCTGTGAAGTCCATTCCACGTGCCCCACCTTGGTGCACCCCTGACCACTTGTGAGACCTTTTATACTACTGTACTTGGCAGCAGACTGTTGTTTGTGATTCTTCTTGGCGGGGGGAGGCAGAGAACCCAGTTCATTTATACCTGCTTTGAGAAGAAAATGGGGATTTCTGGAAACCAAGGGGTCAGATTGAACAAAGGGAAAGAAACACAAACACTGGGCAGAGAAAACTGATTTATTCTGTGAATAGAGGAGTAGAAAAAAGGAAAGCTGGAGCTGGGATTAGAGGCTAGAGGGAATGAAGAGAAACTGTGATAAGAAAGACCTGGGCTCACAGTCCCAAGGGAATCTCAGAAATGAATCTCCTCAGCAGTATAAGGTACAACTCTAAAAATCTCCCAAACTGATCCCTTCTCTTCACAGCTGGGTTGTGGAGTTTACTATCATTTGGGACGATGATCAAGGTATCAAGTATTTTTGAGGAGTGCTATCAAAGAGGTCAACAGAAGCAGGCTACATTTTCAGTATGGGGGGCCAGGAAAACCAGTTCATTTATAATTACTTTGCTTTAACAAGTATTATGTTGATAGCCAAATAAGTTTTGACACCTCTAAAAGGCCAGAGTAGTCGGTCACACAAAGACAACCCTCAGGACATCTTGCCAATTAGCAAAAGCAAAGGTGGATACAGGTGACATCATGTGATCTATCAGGGGGACAAGGGTCCTATCAGGAAGGGATCCATTGAGAAGTCATTGCTAAAACACCAGAAAGACACCGGCATCTCTGACAACCAGTGACAAAGCTGACCAGTGGTTCTTAACTTGGTGTGTTTAACAATGGAACTTCACGTTGCCTTCACCAGCTCACGAGTTCCTCTCCCACAGGATTCACGGGGAAGGAATCTGGATTATCCATCCATTTACCTCATCAAAAAATGGATTGTTCCCTCTCTTGATTCTTGTTCGGTGCGTCTGGCCACAGACATGGACTTTGACCACAGGCCTGATGTTGTTGCCACTCAACTGTCGGCCCTCAATCACTCTGACGCGGATCTACAAGCACAGACAGGTGTTGTTACTGATCCCTTCCCGGGAGGTGTTCTTCAGCGTTTTCACCTAGAAGGATAGCTCAGACCAGGCTGGGACAGCCTTGCAATATACTGGAGCTCACACTTGGGACAGCCCACCCGCGATCATTCCCAAGGTGGGCCTACGGGTGGGTTGGAGAAACCCAGAGTAGTCATGGGGATGAAATAGCTCAAAGCTGGCCTGGAAAGAGCAGGGCAGGGCAGAGTCACTGCTCAGCCTCCAGCCACATACCTGCTCTTCCCAAGCCTGGTGATGTGCTAACTCACCCCACTACTGTCACCAGAAGTAGAGGAAGTACAAGGAAGTGCCCAGGGCTATGAGAACC
The DNA here is from genome assembly GCA_963574655.1 of Perodicticus potto. Classification (NCBI taxonomy): domain Eukaryota; kingdom Metazoa; phylum Chordata; class Mammalia; order Primates; family Lorisidae; genus Perodicticus; species Perodicticus potto. The sequence goes on from CAUYRH010014656.1 coordinate 30,656, forward strand.
CAGTGCCAGCACTTCTGCTCCCCATTAGCTCTTTCCTACCACCAAAGGGAAGGAAAGTCACAGTTGTTTTTTTGAAGAATCTCATGTGGTTTGACTAAACCCATTTGTGTATGCAACAGAAAGAGAGAGGCCTTCGGATTGGGCTTAGGTATAGCCATCCCTCTTTACTACTTGGGCCATTTCCCCTAGGAATAGGTCTGTGTAACATCACTGCGTGCAGTGTGAAGGTTGAGCAGAGATGCAGAGGCCGGGCTGTTTCTACCTGGAAGTCCTGCGGCTTATTGGACAGCATCCGCCGGCTGTTCTTCACTCTGGTGAGCCTCCGAGCCAGCTGAGCTTCCGACACCGTTCCAGCTGGTCTGCGGGGCCCCGGGCCCATGACCGTACCATTCAACTGGTCTTCATCACCTTCATCTTCTTCCTCTTCTCCTAAAATATCAAAGAGGAATCCAGTTAGATATGGCCTGTAAATGTCAGAACACTCAGGCTTCCAGGACCTAGACAGTTTGCCTGCGATTATATTTGAATTGTTCCTAAGGTGGCAGGGGAAGGAGATGCTCTTGGTGGCACTGACTTGAGACCTGTTGGAACTCAGATACAGTTTCTTTAAGAAAATGTGTTCACCGGGCGGCACCTGTGGCTCATCGAGTAGGGCACTGGCCCCATATACCAAAGGTGCTGAGTTCAAACCCAGCCTCGGCAGAACTGCAAAACAGAAAAATAGCCGGGCGTTGTGGCGGGAGCCTGAGGCAAGAGAATTGCCTAAGCCCAGGAGTTGGAGGTCGCTGTGAGCTGTGTGATGCCACAGCACTTTACCGAGGGCGATAAAGTGAGACTCTGTCTCTACAAAAAAAAAGAAAGAAAGAAAGAAAATGTGTTCACGGGCACTTGTTCAGGCTGCCTTCAAAGAGACCAAGTCAGAGATTACGGGGCTCACAAGAGGAAAGGGCACCATTGGACCCAGACAAGGATCACTGGGTTCTGATCTCAGAACCCAGCCTGGGGTCAGGGGGATTTACTGCAGTTAGGATAGAGAAATAAGGAAATGCCATGCGAACCAGGAGCCTCGAAAAGACAGACTTCGATTCTGCCCTTCCCACTGCGGATCTTCTCTCTAGAGAGCTGCTCATGTCTACCATCTCCTTCAGGCTTCCTCACTCACGAATGCTCTCTTCTCCCTCATGGCAGGTGAGAGTCAACTTGTATTCTTAGAAAGTAGACCAAGGATCATCTTGCTCTCTCTGCATCCTCCTGGTTCGGCATTTGCACCTGTGCCCCCCATTCATTCCCTTAGCTTCCCTCTGCACCCACCTGGGAAGTTTCCCCTGGGTAGCCGAGTGAATGTCCCTTCCCACCCCCAATGTCTTAGATACTCCTCCTTCCTGATTCTTTGGAGACCCCTGAAAATGCCCTCTCTCTCTTCCCATGGGTTTTTTTCTCACCTGGGGCCCTTCCTCCTCCGTCAAGCATTCACAGATCTTTCTCTCCTTAAAAACCCGAAACCAAAGATAGATTCTGCCCTTTCTCTTTTCTTTTATTCACAAACTCTTTATTTATTTATTTATTTATTTTTTATTTTTTATTTTTTTTTGAGACAGAGCCTCAAGCTGTCACCCTGGATAGAGTGCTGTGGCATCACAGCTCACAGCAACCTCCAATTCCTGGGCTCAAGCGAGTCTCCTGCCTCCGCCTCCCAAGTAGCTGGGAC
>CAUYRH010014657.1:0-29222 GCA_963574655.1 Perodicticus potto
GAAATCTCTCCCACTACCAGGAGCTTTGGTGTTTTCTGTATTCTTTTCTGTAAATCAATTCTGTCTTATCATGGACGGGTGGGGGGGGAAATAATGTAATGAAGAATAATAAAATACATGTATTTAAAAAAAAAAAAAAAAAAAAAAAGAAAGGTCAAAGCATGGGGTCCTTTACTCTTTTTTTTTTTTTTTTGACCAACACAATTTAAGTTGGCTGCAGAAGTTTAACTAAAGGTTCAAGTGCACTGTGAGATAAAAAAGATTGAAACTATTATCTATAGGGACAGTATCTGTTATTGTTCCCTACACAATTAGACGTACAGTGCCATGCATTATTGCCCATTTATTGTTTTACCAGGTATTCACTTAAAATTTAAGGACCTAGAATAATAATCTAGTTTTGTTGCTTTATTTGTTAATTATATAACGTGTCAGGTGACTAAGGCATTGTCCTGGCTTAAAACCTGTAAGAAAGGGCGGCACCTGTGGCTCATCAAGTAGGGCACTGGCCCCATATACCGAAGGTAGGGGGTTCAAACCCAGCCTTAGCCGAACTGCAAAACAGAAAAATAGCCGGGCGTTGTGGTGGGAGCCTGTAGGTCCAGCTACTCGGGAGGCTGAGGCAAGAGAATTGCCTAAGCCCAGGAGTTGGAGGTTGCTGTGAGCTGTGTAATGCCATGGCACTCTACCGAGGGCGATAAAGTTAAGACTCTGTCTCTACAAAAAAAAAAAAAAAACTATAAGAAAAATAGAGTATTAAACATGTCTTTGCAAATTAGCATAGTAAGTGTTGTGATAAGAAGAGCTCTGGAGGCCTGTGGCTCAGTGAGTAGGGCGCCAGCCCCATATACTGAGTTCAAACCCAGCCCTGGCCAAACTGCAACAACAAAAAAACAGCCAGGAGTTGTGGCGGGCACCTATAGTCCCAGCTACTCGGGAGGCTGAGGCAAGAGAATCGCCTAAGCCCAGGAGTTGGAGGTTGCTGTGAGCTGTGTGACACCACGGCACTCTACTGAGGGTGATAAAGTGAGACTCTGTCTCTATAAAAAAAAAATAAAGAAGGGCTCTGGGTATATAAGTGCATTAAAAGGGGTGTCTAACCTGGAGGTACTCCTTTGTGTGTTGGGTGGAGAGGAATTGGTGAGAAAAGCCATTCAGAGAGTGTAACAATCTAAGATCTGAAGGGTAAACAAGAGATTCAGGAGAAGGAGATGGGGAGAGGATACAATGTTGGATATGGTTCCATGATGGAGGAAAGAGGGAGTATTAGATCCGAGGCTGGATCAGTTAAGAGAAAGCTATATTGAGAACATTAACCTTTATTCTGATGGCTAATTTGTAACCAATGGACTCTCAAAAAGCATGGATGTATGCCTTCAATTTTAATTTCTTTTAAAGCTTTTATTATTTAAGAGGAAGTCTGTAGTTTAGTTATAACTAACATATATTCAGTCATAACTCGGATAATGTTTAATCGTAAATTAGTTGTTCAGAAACGTCCGGTGTATCCTTATCACCCAAAGTTCTCTCAAACACACATGTTCCTGGAATGTTGGAGCAGGAAAGGACTGTAGAGGTCATGAGTCTCCATCTTTTCACTTTACAGAGACGTGAGTGGCTCAAGAGTTGCTCAAGTTACACTGGGTAATTGAGTGGTTGCACCTGGGAATCTTTTGCTTTTTCTACCCCAGTCTACTGCTTAAATTCCTCAGCCTTGGATTCAGAGGTCCACTAGTCTCCTGTATCTCATGTCTTACTGGTGTGGACTGTTCCTAATTCTTGAGCATCTGCTATTTTTCCCCTCTGCATCGTATATCATGCTCTTCCTTTGACAAAATGGTTTCCTTAGACTTGCTGGGAGGATCAAGAGGGTCTGCCCATTACTAAGAAGAGTGTGAATCATCCTTAGATTACCCAGTGAGGTTTTTGCCTTTTCTGTGGAACTTCTTTGCCTTTCCTTACTTTTTTCATGGCATACTTTACTGCCACTCATCTCCTAGACTCAGCATTCTGAGGACAGGATGCATGACCGTTCCATAGAGCAATGTAACGTGAGCAACTGATAATCCCTATCAAGTTTGTTGTGGACAGGGATGGGTGGATAAATGACTAAGCAAATGAATAGATTAGAGTATCTTATTTCCTAACAGGGGATTTAAATAGATGTTAGTAAGGGAGTGGAAGGTATATTATCTTAGCTTATACCAAAAATTTTCTCAGGGAAATAAATGATGAGCTATCTGAAGACAGAGTAAAAATGTGAGTGGTTATTCTTTTTCATAAGAAATGACTGTGAATATGAAGGTAAGAAGATATAGGGAAGAATGATAAGGGAAAGGAAGAGAGATAAATACAGGCATCATGAGAGAGCGCCCAAGGACTTTAAATCAGAGATGCCTGAGACTCACTTTTAATTTTTTTTTTTTTTTTTACATGTTTTCATCTTTCAAGGCTTAAGTCCTATCTGGTACACACAAAGTTGATGCTAAAGAACACTTGGTTTTGTTTATATTAGATACAGAAAGAGTGTGCGTTTCTCTGATGTTCTCAATTCCAGGGACAAGAAGCTCATGGTCACACATGCCGGAGGATGGCAAGGAAGCCATATGGCTCAGCTTGGAGGCAGACTAAAGAAATTTTAAAAAGGGCATTTTCACCTTCCTGAATTCTATCATAAATCTGGTAATAGAATTATAAAAATACATGAAAAAGTCATAGTTTTAGCACAGTTTATGTTGCACACAATGCCTGACAGATAAGGCAGTAAATGTTTCTGAAAATTGTTTTATAGCATCATTGGTACATCAGAAAAGTTCCCTCCAGGGTAGATCTTGAACATGAAGAAATAACAAGAAATTAAATTATATGGAAGATTAACTATTGGCCCTTCACTGACCCCCCTCTCTCTCTTTCCTTCAAGTGGAGGCTCATAGATCATTCCAATGTTCATTTTTCATTCTGAGCCTTCCCAAGCAATCTTGGCTCCTAGAGCTCCTGGCTTATTACTAGTGCTTTGTTCCTTCTAAAAAATAGAGAACTCTTGGAATTAAAAAAAAAGAAAACAACAAAATCAAAAATTTTACTCTCAATTTTTAACTTACTTTTAATTCACTGAATTGTATTTAAAAAATCTAACATTAAAATCTCCAGTTTTAATGCCATGATCAAATACAATCAACAATACAACCCCCCCAAATTTGCCACATTCCACTGGTGTATACAGTTCGATGTAAAGTCTTTTACTGCCATCTTGTGGATTTATAGGAAATTACATCAGTCACTGTGTGCTATTTATTGCATCTTATTGGAATGTGAGGTTCATTTGCCACAGTTTTTGAAAACATTAATAGCTGGGAAAAGGTATAAAAAAGGAGTAGCTAAATAACCAGATATCCATTTAATATTATAACTTTATACGCACTCCTTAATCTCTTTGAGGCTTGGTTTCTTTATGAAAAGTTGGTAGTGTAATGCATTCCCTGACTCAAGGTTGCTCTGACAGCAGAAATGTAAAAGTGCTCCATAAATTAAATTTCTATTAAGAAACAGTGAACTATTATCCTTTTTATCCTGCAACACTCCTGGATTGATGATACTTAAGCATTTTTTATGTAACAAGGTAAAACTATGGTCCAAGCTGAAAAGTCCAGACCTTGGTCTCTGACTTCAGAGTGATTTATCTAATTTTTTAGGGCTTCCAGGACAAAAGACGAGGTGTTTCCAATGAAAAGAATCCCTGAAGCTGGTTTCTCCTGGAGCAGAAAATAACATAGGCCTGGAGACCGAGGAAGGGAGTGTTTTCTTTTTACTGGTTCACCCATCCGCAAGTGGGTGCTGATACTCCCCAAACTCAGTAAATACACAGTACAGAAAGAGCTTTTTCTAGTGGAAAAAAAATGCTATCTCTGGGATTATATCCACTGATTCACATTTAGTCATTCCCTTGTAAGTTTCTCAGCCTGGTATTTTCTCTCCAAAAGAACACTTAAACTGAGGCAACAGTCTGTCGCAGACAACTTAAAAAAGAATCATCTGAGCATTTCAGGGAACAAGTTAGAAGAACACTTCTAAAGGTTTTTCTTTCCCCTTAAGACTTCTTCAACTTCTTTCATTCACAAAAAATATTTACCACCTACTAACACTTTGCATGCCCAGCACTGGGTGAGGCCCTGAGATGCAATGACGATCAAGACATAATTCTTTTCTTTTTAATTTGAGATTAATTTGAGGGCAGAAATGATTAGGTTACAATGTTTGCATTAGGCAAGGTCTCTGTTGTAGTTGTGCCCCTCACTCAGGAGGTGTGCCATTTCAAAACGTAACTCTTACCCTTAGGGAACTTGCATTGAGGAAAACATTCATAAAAATAAACAAAGACCATAAGGAGAGCATGGAATGTTACTGAAGAATTGTGAAGACACACGGTTAGGGAGCAGGAGAGAAGTTGCCTGATCCTCTGAGTCCCAACTCAAGCGTCCTTTATTATCTCTGCACTGAGTAGGTTTCTCCCTTTTCTGAATTTTTTACTGTGTTAATTAGTTTACCTGGTGATCATCTTCCAAGCCTTTCCTGATTAGTTTCACCAAACTGGTCTTTATCCTTACTTGTCTACCTGCGGTTTGATGTTAATAATTAAAATGTTATTTACAAGTGATAGTCATGCTATAGCTTCACAAAATAATTCTTTTTTTGAGACATAGCCTCAAGCTGTCGCCCTGGGTAGAGTGCCATGGCATCACAGCTCACAGCAACCACTAACTCCTGGGCTCAAGCGATTCTCCTGCCTCTGACTCCCAAATAGCTGGGACTACAGGCGCCAGCCACAGCGCCTGGCTATTTTTTGTTGCAGCCATCAGTTGTTTGGAGGGCTGGGGCTGGATTCAGGTATATGTGGCTGGCGCCTTAGCCACTTGAGCCACAGGCGCCGAGCCCACAAAATAATTCTTATTTCTACTTTCTTGATATACTTTTATAAGTGAATTCCAATATTTATTAAGAATCTACTAAGTGTCATGAATTTTTCTTTTAGCCATTCTCAGGTCCTGAATATTTTGATGTGTCAGTTTTTTGGCATTGTAATTTCAGAGCATGAGCCTCCCATGATGGTAATTTCTGTGGCAATAATTAAGATAAGGTTCTCTGCAGGTGAACTATTTTATCAGTTGGAGCTATTCTAGCATTCTAGCATCTGCCTAGTATTCTTCCCTTCTCTTGTTGAAGGGTTTATTCGTTTCCCCTGTATATTATCCAAGTTCCTTATGGCTTTTGCTTTGTTTTGTTTGAAACAGGGTCTCGCCCTGTCACCAGGCTAGAATGTATTTGTCTCATGATAGCTCACAGCAACCTCAAACTTCTGGGCTCAAGTTATCCTCCTGATAGTTGGGACTTCAGGCATGTGCCATCATACTGCGTAAATTTTCTATTTTTAGTAGAGGTGGAGTCTTACTCCTGCTCAGGCTGGTCTTGAATTTATGACCTCAAGTTAGCCTTACACCTGTGCCTCCCAGAATGCTAGGATCACAGGCACAAGCCTTTGTACCTGGCCTCCTTAGGTTCTTAATATGGTTTGTGATCTCTCAATAGACTGGAGGCCTGATAGGGCAAAGACTTTGTTATTTAACGTTGATTCCTAAAGCGTGGTTAGTCATGATTGTAATCTGTGTCGCAGATGGATCCTACGTCCATTCTGCGTTTACTCTTCTCTCCTTTCCCTCACCCTGCGTGACTGCATATGAGTCTGGTGGGTCTCCCTGGCTTACCTCCTAGCTGGAAAGTTCACACTTCATGACTGATGTTGACTTTGCCAGGCTGATGTCTATATTACTTCATGATTGCCTCTTTGCAATCAGTCTGCCAGGTGTATGTTGAGATTCTAGCACCTGGATGTCTAAATCTCTAGCAGACCAGGAAATTTTCTTCAATTATTCCCCCCAAATAGGATTTCCAGATTTTGTACATTTTCTTCTTCACCCTCAAGGATGCACATGATTTTTATATTTGGGTGTTTTACATAATCTTATATTTCTTGTAGGCTTTGTTTGTTCCTCTCAATTCTTTGGTTTTTTTTGTATTAGTGATTTAAAAATAATAAAATATTAGTATGAGAAGAGGAAAAAAGGTAGTTCTTCCTTCCTATCCTATGTGCAATGCATTATAACCATGTTCATGTCTTATCTCTCTACCAGGCATCAAGCCCAGGAATGCGGGTTCAATGTCAAGGTTTACTTCTCTATTCCTGCAGACTTCGGGATAGTATTTGACAGTCATGCTTCCCTTATTAACCCCCTGTGAAGTGCCAAGCACTTTTTTATGGCTCTCAGAATACAGCAATGAACAAAATACACAACAGGAAATATTTAATAAATCAACGAATAAGAATTGTGGTCATAAGTACAAAATGTTTTCTACTTTCACTTAATATACATATATTTATATGAATTGCTAAATAAACCATGAATTTCCTCCTCTCTACTGGATCATTTCCATCAACATATAAACACAGTTAGGAAAACTTACCATCCTATTCCATTCCCCTCTGTAATAAAGCTCAAAGGCGATGTCAAATTCACTGTCATTAAAAGAGGGAATTTGGATGAAAGAGTATCAGGAACTTTGGAGAGATTTTAAGCAGAGGAGTAACATGATCAGAGTGATAGAATCTATGAATTGGTGTAGAAGATAAAAAGAAATACTGACTTTGTAGTTGGGTAGACCTAGAGTCCAGTTCTTTTACTTACTGTGTAGTCTTAACCCACTTTTTTAACCTTTCTAATTCTTAAACTTTGTCCTGCATAATACTAATCAAACTATGGGAATTTCTTATCAGGTGTGAAGCACAGAATGTATCTCCTCTTATCCTTTCCATCATCGACTTTTCTCCTTTCATCCTCTCAAGCCTAGGCCCCTCCCAGTGGAGGCTACTCTCCAGAAATAATTGCTATTATTTAAGAAGCACTTGTGATTTTTAAGATCCTAGATTTTAAGAATTCCTCATATAAAGTACAATGAGATAAATGATCCCAAATGGTCATTTACCCTTTAGGTATCCAGTGTCGATTGCTATTTCTTATTTGGGGACAATCCAAATAGAAGGATACACAGCTTTACCCCTCACCAGAGCAGCTGGCGAGGGGCAGGTATCTCCTTCTCTCGCCCCACAACAGCCACAGCAGGACAGTTTGGTCAGACGCTGTCGCGGGGGGCTCAGCGTCTACACTAGGAGGATGGTGCGTGCAGAGAGAGGTCTTTCACAGCAGTGTGGTCTGGCCATCGTGGCCGATGGTGACAGTGTCAGGAGCAGCGTCCCTAACAGACTGTCCTTACACAAGATTTTCTCCCTAACCCTGGGAGCTATCTGTGATTTCTCCAATAAATTCTTTTTTTTTTTTTTTCCATTTCAGTTAAGATGTTTATTGTCCAAGTCACAGACTCAGCAGGTAAATTTGCTCTCCAGGTTCGCAACAGGCACATTTTCTAGAACAGTTAACATTAATGCTATGAGGGCTGGCTGTGACGAGGAGGCTTGTGCTTGGTGTCTGACTGGCTTTGAGTTAGAAAATTGCCAACCTCCTCAATTTCTTCTTTTTTGAGACAGGTCTCACTCTGCCACCCTGGGCAGAGTGCTGTGGCATCACAGTTCACAGCAACCTCAGTCTCTTAGGCTCATGTGGTCCTCTTGCCTCAGCCTCCACAGTAGCTGGGACTCTGGGCACTCACCACAATACCCGGCTACTTTTAGAGATGGGGGCTTGCTCTGGCTCAGGCTGATTTGGAACTTCTGAGCTGAGGCAATTCACCCACCTCGGCCTCCCAGAGTTCTGGGATTACAGGTGTGAGCCACCACACCCAGCACTCAATTTCTTCTTTATAAAATGGCTAAGTGATTCTTTTTCTACCTATCCTCATGGAGTCAGAAGAGGATCAAATGAAATCATGCCCATAGTGAGGGACTTTGTACCTAAAAATTAGTCCTGCAGAGTTAAGGGTTATTAGGGATTAGCTGGTAAAAGGGTTATTCAGGGGTAAAAAATTGGAAATAAAATTGGTCCCCCTCCAGTTGATTATTATTCCTTCTCTAAAGCGTGAATTCTTTTGGGGAACGTTTCTCCTTTACCTTGGGTCAGCTATTACACCATATTTTTAACATTTACCTGAAGAAGGCATAGGATGAAGAAACTCTTAATCTACCTAAATGTCTTTCTGGAAGAAGAGAATATATCACATACCAATCTAAAAAAACATCAAACATTTACCTTTTGGTGTGTAAGAGAACATTTATTTCACATTTTTCTGATCTATGGGAATTTCTAGTAGTCAATTAGGAAAGGCTCTAATTAAATTGGAAAAGATATTCTGTTGGGCAGAAAGCTTAAACTTCAAGATACTCTGAATCTTCAGGACAGAAGAGGTAAATGGGCCAGGGGTCTAGATGAATGTGACTGAGAGGGACTCCAGGGTTCCCAACTGCCTTCAGAGAAGCGGGCGAGGACGAGTCATTCATCCATTCATGAAAGATTTGCTCAGGGGTGGGGTTCTGAGTTAGTGCGAGGAATGCAGAGATGAAGAAGACACAGTCTTGTCCTCAGGGTGAAAGAAAGTCAGAGGATTTAAATGTTGCTTCTGCGTCACTTCAACCTTTCAGCCTAGGTTTACAATGGCTTTCTGTAATGGCTCATACGTATCTTTATATAAGTGCTTCATTATTTTGGGAATTTATGCTTTTCTCACTAACTGAACTTTGAGTGTGGACAGCCCCAGACATAAGCAAACTGCCCTATCAATTTTCTTTCTAAAGGCTGGCCCAGCAGAAAGAGCGTAACATTGTAATTGGAAGCAATAGTGGCTCACTGTATAGGCCTACACAAATTATTTATTTTTTTCAGTTTTCAACCCAAGAAGGTTGTTGAGAAAATTCAACTAAATTAGTACAGTGTCCAGCATGACATTTTGTGCTAAGTAGATACTCAGGAAATATTAGGCATCTTCTCTTTCATTCACTAATGTTTCTGCTTCCTTGGAAAGTTTCCTGTCCAGAGCCTTTCCACATTCCCAGGGTGGGCTAAGGAAAGCTCCTCCTTTATGGCCATGTGGTCCCTGGAACTGACCGTTAGTATTCCCCTGTTATATTGGAAATAACCTATTCACGTATCTGTATCTCTTCAAGAAGCTTTGCATTTATTGAGAGCATAAACTTGTTTTTCATGTCATATGCTCAGTGCCTGGTAGTTTTGGGCACTTAGAGCTTGTCCCTGAGCTCTGCAAAGATTTTAAGCTCTGCAAAGATTTACGATACTTCTAAATAAAACACCCATTTGAGTTTTTTTAGAAATTAGTTTAAGGCAGAATTTTTCAAAAACTATGTTGCATTTTATAGTAATGTGTATGCCGGGAGAACAGTTCTTAAGTTAAATGAGGTTGAAAATACTTCAATAACATTTTTTTATTTGCTGCAGTTCTTCTAAGATCCTTCATTGGGTCATGAAACTTTTTTTATGGAGCGTTCACAGATCTGGTATTATACAGAACACAGTTTTAGAACTACCACTTTGAGAAAAGCTGGCAGTGGTATCACTGAAGAGAGTTTCGGACTTTTTCAAGGTGGCTTACACTTGGGTCCTTGAGTTGTCATCCTGTGAGTTATCTATTACAAGTGTGACTTGAAGCGTTCGCTCCCCAATGCGCTATTTACACTGCATCTCTCTAAGATGTGATACGTCGCATGCTAATGACACACTGAATAAGCGGAACTTCAGGAATGTAATCAGAAAGTAGCAATGTAAAAGTTGTTCTCCTATAAAGTTTATTGAGTGCCTGTAAAGTTTATTGACTTTTTAAATTTAGCGTTTATTACACAGCCAGATTCAGACAATGAGGAATGCATTCTAAGTGAAACACAGAGCAATTCACTAGTTCCTTGTTCCCTTTGTTTTTTATTAAAAACTTTCCTTTTTTTTGGAGACAGAGTCTCCCTATGCCACCCTGGGTAGAGTGCCATGGCGCCACAGCTCACAGCAACCTTAAACTCTTGGGTTTAAGTGATTCTCTTGCCTCAGCCTTCCAAGTAGCTGGGACTACAGGCACCTCCCACAATGGCAGGCTATTTTTTGTTGCAGTTGTCATTGTTCTTTAGCTGGCCAGGGCTGGGTTTGAACCTGTCCCCTTTAGTTTATATGGCTGGTGCCATAATCACTGTGCTATGGGCGCTGAGCTCCCTTGTTCTCTTTAGATAATAGAAGGCCCTTGTTCATTCCAAGTTTCTTTTCAGAGGACATTCAGCACATGCACAGGCTGTAGGAGGGAGGTTAGCACACAGGGCTAAGGCTGCTGTTCAGTCCCCACTCATCAACACAGCTATTCCTCTTGTTACAATAGTAAAACAGTCCTATGTGGTTTGCTAGTAAATTACTGCTGCTCTGGCCCTCTCGGGTGACCCACAACTCTGGCTGCCTAGAAGTCCCCACCTCCCCATTATCATGTGGCTGTAACACTATGGTTATTCACCATGTGGACTGGTGCCAGGGTTGCACCAAGTTATTGAATATTTTGAATAGCATCCCTGACCAGAGGTTAAATTAAAAAAGCCAGTCAGAGCAGCGGAAGTATCAGTGAGAGCAGAAAAAGTGTAGATAAGGCCATACAGACCCTGAACAACCATGTAAAAACTTTCAGACTTAAAGAAAAGCCATGGAGCTGGGTGCGGTGGCTCATTCCTGTAATCTCAGCACTTGGGAGGCTGAGGCAGGTGGATTGCCTGAGCTCATGAGTTTGAGACTAATCTGAGCAAGAGCAGGACCCCCATCTCTAAAAAATAGCTGGGCTTTGTGACAGGTGCCCGTAGTCCCAGCTACTGGGAAGCTGAGGCAAGAAAATCATTTGAACCCAAGAGTTTGAGGTTGCTGTGAGCTAAGATGCCACTGCTCTCTACCACGGGTGACCAAGTGCAAGTGAGACTCTGTTTCAAAAAAAAAAAAAAAAAGAATAGCCATGGAGAAAGGACATGATCAGATATGCCATTTGAAAAGCTTGCTCTTTCCAAAGGCTGAAAGTTTGTATGTGACAGGAGACATGTGTATGCACTGGGCCATCTGAAGGAATGAAGGGCTTCTCGGGCATAATTGGGCTGTGCTGGGCCCTTCCCTCAGGCAGGTGCACTAGGAGGCAGCAGGATGGAGGGCTCTGAAGCCACAGCTGAGGAAGTGTATCTCCCCTAGAGCCTCTTCAGGGGCCATATCTGTTTTTATTTCCAGTGGTCCTGTGGCCAGGGAAGCTGTGGGCTCTGAGTTGGGAAGGAAGACAAATCCATGAAGGCAGGAGAACGTCTAGGTGGGCTCCACAATGGAGAGACGCAAAAGCCAGAGACTAAAAAGTCAGTGGGTCTAGAGACAATGGTTTAACCGAAAAAGCAGACAGATGCCCGGAGCCAGCACAGTGGTTTGGAGAGGCGGCTTCCACACCAGAAACCTGAATTAAACTGGTGGCAGGCAGGGCAAGAAGTCTTTACTTTTTCAAAAACAACATCCACACCACTTGGTTAGATTTCACTCCAACATTGTCTAACAGAGTGTCCTGGCTGATAGCAGACCTCCAAGTCTCGGAAACATGATTGATTCCTGCTCCTGAGGGGAGAGTGGAGTTTCGCTGGAGTTTGGCTGGAGTTTGGGTCCCTCCAAGCTTTGCGGAGGAGAGAAGAGAAGTGGAAGGTGCTGCATAGGTGAAAGACTTCACAGGATTTCTGGTTTAAGCTCTTGTGCTTTGGGGACAAGGTGAAAAAGTAGCACAGAATTGGGGCAGGTGATCCTTGTTCCTACCTTTGCAGAGGCCTCAGACCCCTCTGATATCGAGGGAAGTGCTTGTCTCAGGAACACTGAGAGTCTCTTCCAATGGAAATCCTCAGTACTGAGAATTATGAAAGCAGGACTACTCTCTGGGGCTGGGGCCAGAGCCAGGAAGGGAAGGCGTGATGACTGGAGGAGTGAGGGTCGCAGGCGCTTATGAGGACTACTTAGGAAAGTCAAGAAATAATTTGGGACACGTTTTAGGGGGACTGGTGAAAGGGGATATATTTCAGCCATAACACCGAAGAGATTGTTATTTGAGGTAACAAAAGAAGAAGATCTTATCAGTCACCCAGGGTGGTGAGTACTGTATACAGTGCTCACATTCCATTTGAATAACTAGACAATAAAGGCCTGGCAGATAAAGTCCTCCTCTTCTGCGTCGTTCTAAAGTGAAGATAGCAAGGTTGTCTGAAACACCAATGTGAACTGTGACTCATTTTCACTTTTCTAAATTAATGATGCAGTTTATATTTGAATTTGAAAATTCAGTTACCTGTTGTACCCTCACCTCAATAGCTACAGTATTTCACTTCTGGCAACACATATTCCCAGCCCATGGATCTTGGGACACAGGTAAACAGTTTAAGTCACCAAGAGTGACCTTTGGAGTTAAGTCAGTGGGGAAGATCTTTTTTAGATGCCTGAGAAATGGAAGAACCGAAAGTGCTTGGAAAGACAGCAAGCAATCTCTCTTTCTCGGGGTTTGGCTTCTCCGTGCTCTGTTCCACATTGGTTTCCCAACAAAACATGAAACAAGCAATAACAGAAGTATTGCTACCTTTCCTTCTTCAGAAAGAATGCCCGAGGAGGCTACTGCACTAGTTACTGTGATTGCATGTTGAATGCCCTCATTTTTCCTCAGTGAACACTTCAGGAAGATGTTTCCATGATTAGATTTCTTTTTACAACAAATCCCTTTGAAATAGAATACGTAAATGAGAAATTAAAGAGAAAAGATCACTCACAATATGTATACGGAGTGTAGCCTAATGTGATTTCTTTAACTGTCAGTATCTTGACTACTTTAGTTCTGGAGTTGTAGTGGAGAGAAAGGTAGGCTTAGGATACATCCGGCAAAGAGCTTCAGGGACCTCCATCCTCAGGCTGCCATGTAATAGGTTTAGTCAATACATGAACACTAGATGGCGCTCAGAACCCTAAAACATAGTAAAAGGCCAGTTCTCTTTTCTATACAGGCAGGAATGTTGGAAACAATCACGGGAACTATAAAAATAGCTATTCAAGAATTTCTCACTACTGTTGTCCTGTGAGGTATTCCTTATATAAGGGTTTGCTGCTCAGATATTTTTGGGAAAACCATATACTTTATTTGCTCTAGGAAATTTCCGATGCATGTTGGTAAACAGGTGTTTCAGGGAAGTTCTTCACTGAAGAAGCCTATATACTAAGAGGCCTATTATCATCCTGCTATTCCAGTGTTATATGAAACACACTTTTGGAAATGCTGATCTAATCCAAGTGCTATCCCAAAGAAGGAACAGCCCAGACCATCTAAAATAGGCTTTGTTAATGTATGGTTATTTGACACTTTAAAAAAAAATATCGGATTGCTAGGCCAGGGGCAGTGGCACACTTGTAATCTGGGCATTCTGTAAGGCTAAGGTGGGAGGATCACTTGAGGTTAGGAGTTGGAGACCAGCCTGTGAAAGAGTGAGACTCCAATTGTACCGAAAACAGAAAAAATTAGCTGGGCACTGTGGCGGTCTCCTATAGTCCTAGCTACTCAGAGGCTGAGGCAGGGGGATTTCTTGAATCTAGGAGTTTGAGGTTACTATGATCTAGGTTGATGCCACAGCACTCTGGCTTAGGCAACAGAACTTAGACTCTTTCCCACTCCAAAATAAAACAAAATAAAACAAAACAACTCATCAGATCTATTCTTAAGGTAGAATTGTTAATGGTAATAGCAACATTGATTGAACACTTACAACATGACACGCTCTGTTTTAAGTGTTCCTGCCCCTCTTATTTCCTCAAGGTGTATGTAAATTATCCAGGAAGATTCTATAGTCTGCATGGGGGAATAATTCTGGAGAATAGGAATGGATATTCTGCCCTGATTAGAAAGGTAATTGTCTATTAAGCAACTCTTTTATCTATGAAGAACAATTGAGAGCAAATACGTACTCCCCAGCTCCCTTCCCTGGGGATTCTATTTCCCTTCTCTGATCTTATTCTGTTATTCCAAGAAAGACTTATTTGCAAATTAATCTTGCATGACCTAATGATATGTACTGAATTTTTATTTAGCTTGATTGCTATTTAGAGTTTTTGCTTTGTGTTTTCTAGGAAGGTATACCTTGCCCTTATATGTACAGTGTAAATTTTAGATGTAAAATATTTTATTTTCCATATTACATTTAATAATTCTATTTTGCTATTTTTTCTTTTCATATTGTGATGTTTGTGTTTCTTTTACTCTCAATGTTAACCAATAGGATCCCAACCCTGAGCCTCAAAACAAGCTACTTCCAGACATAGGCTAAATTTTAGCAAACTAAAAAAGAGAATGTTTCCTCTTCTCTTTCAACTAAAAAAGGCAGATATTATTTTCATCATTCAATGTACTTTCAAATGTTATACAAAAAGTATATTCTATCTGAGCTTCGGAGACAGTTGGTACGTCCTGTGAATTGTAATCTCTAAGAAGACCATAATTCCGATTGGCTGCCTTACTTACTATGTGGTCCTGGTAATATTTAATGCATACATCTATCTATTTGTACATTTTCTTTGTTGAGGCACAGACTATTCTTTTTCACTGTAAGCATTGGGGTTAAATCAAAGCCTATGATTTGGCGGATTTCTTATTTATACAGAATTAGAGAGTGTAATTTTATCTCTATGCTTCAATTTCTTCATCCCTGAAGTGTGCAAAATAAGGCATAGTGTTGCTCTGAGATTAAATTAGTTATAATAGTGACCGAATCAAAAGTACCATGTTCTTACTAGTTCTGTGTGTTCCTGAATGTGATTCAAGAGGTGTTGAATAGAGACTGTGGACACAATTTTGAACAGAGAATGTGCTGTGAGGGGAAAGAAGACTGACTTTGAGTCAGGAGATGTGAGTCCAGCTTCATGGTTAGTAGCTGTGATGCTTTAGATAGATCATTTCACCTTTCTGAATCCCCTTTTCCTGGTCTAGAAAATTGGAGTTGTAATAACAGCTTATCCTAGCACTTAGAATGTCTTTGAGTATCCCTAGAATTAATGTGTGTGACAGTCCTTTGCATATGAGAATGTACTATGACAATATAAATACTGACTGTAAAACAATGGGAGTGGACCTCAGTCTACAGATTTTAAGCCAGGATAATGAAGATGTGTTACGCAATAAAGATGGTTCCAGTCCATGAACCCCTGTATCACTCTCCCTCCGGAGAAACCCTAACTGCCCCCTTCTATCACTGCCCGATTCAGCAGGAAGCAGTTAGATCGAGTCTTCGCCCCTTTTCCCTAACAGCAGTTGGGGTTTCTACTCGGAGAGGGAGAATTGATGCAGGACATCTGGCACCCTAGCTAGCTCAGCGGAGCCGGCGGACCTGCCGCCTCCTCCTTGGTGGTGTTGGTGCTGTGGCAGCCAGCTGAAGAACCAGCGGGCTGGATGACAGGCAAGAAGGGGGACCTCCAACCCCCACCAGAGGCTCCAATAGCCAAAAAGGACAGACAACTGCCGAGGAGACACCTGTGCCTTGGTGTCTCCTTCATTTTACACTTAGGACTAAATGTGGAACCCCCATTTCCTATGCCTAGGTCAATTTCTTGTTAATTTCCTAGGCCTCAATTCCATGAATGGACTGTATCCATTCATTGATACACTCATTCACCTTGCCCCGGTGGAAGGGACTGTATTCATTCGTTTCCTAGCCAAGGAACCCATACACCTATATATACCCTGAGACTAAAGGCCTAAAGGAGGAGACGGGGAAAGACCGGGAGAGAAACAGAGAGAGCTTCTCTCTCCCTACTTGAAATCTCTCCCTCTACCAGGAGCTTTAGTGTTTTCTGTATTCTTTTCTGTAAATAAATTCTGTCTTACCACTGGGGGTGGGGAGGAAATAATGTAATGAAGAATAATAAAATACATGTATTTAAAAAGAAAATCCAGCATCCTTTTCTAATTAGAACACTGAAGAGTAAGGGCATAGGTGGCACATTTCTTAAACTCATCAAAGCTATCTATGACAAACCCATAGCTAATATTTTACTGAATGGAGTAAAACTGAAAGCTTTTACACTTAGGAATGGAACCACACAAGGTTGTCCTTTATCACCACTACTATTCAACATTGCGCTGTAAGTTCTAGCAATACAATTAGGCAAGAGTAGGAAATAAAGGGCATCTAAATGGAAGCAGAGAGGGTCAAACACTCCCTCTTTGCTGATGATGTGATCTTATACTTAGAGAACCCCAAAGACTCAACTGCAAGACTCCTGGAAGTCATCAAAAAATACAGTAATGTCTCAGGATATAAAATCAATGTCCATAAGTCAGTAGCCTTTGTATACGCCAATAACAGCCAAGATGAGAGGCTTATTAAGGACACAACTCCCTTCACCATAGCTTCAAAGAAAATGAAATACCTAGGAATATACCTAACAAAAGTGGTGAAGGACCTCTATAAGTAAAATTATGAAACTCTAAGAAAATAAACCCTAAGTCTTATTAAGGACACAGCTCCCTTTACCATAGCTTCAAAGAAAATGAAATGTCTAGGAATATAACTAACAAAAGTGGTGAAGAACCTCTACAAGTAAAATTATGAAACCCTAAGAAAATAAATAGCAGAGGATGCGGATATTAACAAATGGAAGAACATACCATGCTCATGGCTGGGAAGAATCAACATTGTTAAAATGTCTATACTTCCCAAAGCAATCTACAGAGTCAGTGCTATCCCTATTAAAATACCAACATCATACTTTCAAGACTTGGAAAAAAATAATTATTCATTCTGTATGGAACCAGAAAAAAAACCAGACAGCTAAGGCAGTTCTTAGTAATAAAAACAAAGCCAGGAACATCAGCATATCAAACTTTAGGCTCTACTACAAGGCTATAGTGGTCAAAACACCATGGTACTGGCACAAAAATAGAGACATAGACATTTGGAATCGAATAGAAAACCAGGAAATGAAACTAACATCTTACAGCCACCTAATCTTCAATAAACCAAACAAGAACATACACTGGGGGAAAGAAACCCTATTCAATAAATGGTGCTGAGAGAACTGGATATCCATATGTAAAAGACTGAAACTGGACCCTCACCTTTATCCACTCATAAAAATTGATTCAAGATGGATTAAAAGACCTAAATTTAGAGGAGTGGCGTCTGTTGCTCAGTGAGTAGGGCACTGACCCCAAATACTGAGGGTGGCAGGTTGGAACCCGGCCCTGGGCAAACTGCAACAAAATATAGCCAGGCGTTGTGGTGGGCACCTGTAGTCCCAGCTACTCAGGAGGCTGAGGCAAGAGAATCACCTAAGCCCAAGAGATAGAGGTTGCTGTGAGCTGTGATGCCACAGCACTCTACCGAGGGCAAAAAAGTGAGACTCTTTCTCTTTAAAAAAAAAGACCTAAATTTAAGGCATGAGACAATAAAAATCCTCAAAGAAAGCATAGGAAAAACACTGGAAGATTTTGGCCTGGGGAAAGACTTTATGAAGAAGACTTATGTGGTAATTGCAACAACACCAAAAATAAACAAATGGTACTTAATTAAATTGAAAAGCTTCTGTACAGTGAAGGAGACAACAACCAAATCAAAAGAACAACCTACACATTGGGAAAGGATATTTGCATATTTTGAATCAGACAAAAGCTTGATAACTCGGATTTATAGAGAACTCAAATTAATCCACATGAAAAAAGCCAACAATCTCATATATCAATGGGCAAGAGAGATGAATAGAACCTTCTCTAAAGAAGACAGATGACTGGCTAACAAACATATGAAAAAATGCTCAGTGTCCCTAATTATTAGAGAAATGCAAATCAAAACCACCCTGAGATATCATCTAACCACGGTGAGAATGGCCCACATCACAAAAGCTCAAAACTGCAGATGCTGGCATGGATGTGGAGAGAAAAGAATACTTATACACTGGTGGGAGTACTGCAAACTAATACAACCTTTATGGAAGGCAATATGGAGAACCCTCATAGAAATCAAGCTAGACCTCCCATTTGATCTTGCAATCCCATTACTGGGCATCTACCCCAGAGGGCAAAAAATCCTTTTACCATAAGGACACTTGCACTAGACTGTTTATTGCAGCTCAAATTAGCCAAAATGTGGAAACAGCCTAAATGCTTCCAACCCAGGAATGCATTAACAAGCTGTCGTATATGTATAGTATGGAATACTATTCAGCCATTAAAAAAGATGGAGATTTTACAGCCTTTGTATTAACCTGGATGGAAGTGGAACACATTAGTCTTAGTAAAGCATCACAAGAATGGAGAAGCATGAATCCTATGTATTCAATTTTGATATGAAGACAATTAACGACACCATGGGGGTGGGTGAAGGGGAGAGCAGAGAGAGAGAGAAGGAGTGAAGGGGGAAAGAAAGAGTAGAGAGAGGGAAGGAGGGGGATGGGAGAAGGGAAGAGTAGAGAGAGGGAGGGAGGGAGTGGGGGGTTTGGTGTGTGATACACCTTTTGGGGGCAAGACACAATAATAAGAGGGATTTTACCTAACAAATGCAATCAGTGTAACCTGGTTTCTTATACCCTCAAAGAATCCCCAACAATGAAAAAATTTAAAAAAAAAAAAAAGAAAAGAAGAAGAATAGAACCAACCAAACAAATTAGCAAAAACAAAACACAACAAAACAAAAAAAAAGTTCAAATAGCCAAAAGCTGTAGCAAACTCAGCAATACAGGATAGGACAACTAAAAATAAAGAATAAAGAAAGTAAAAAATAAAATAAATACTAAAAAAAATTTTGTATAGGGTGGCACCTGTGGCTCAGTGAATAGGGCGCCAGCCCCATATACCGAGGGTGGCGGGTTCAAACCCGGCCCTAGCCAAACTGCAAACAAAAAATAGCCAGGCAATGTGGCGAGTGCCTGTAGTCCCAACTTCACAGGAGGCTGAAGGAAGAGAATTGCCTAAGCCCAAGAGCTGGAGGTTGCTGTGAGCTGTGACTCCATGGCATTCTACCAAGGGTGACAAAGTGAGACTCTATAAAAAAAAAAAATTGTATATAGCAGATGGAACCAACTTAAATAGGAATATATATGTTGCACTATGTCACCAGGACACCAGCAGGTGCTGTGGGATTTTTTAGGAGACAGAGACACAGGTGGCGACCTCTTGTGGTCCTTATTTCTAACTTAGTTGTCTTCGGTGATTGCCTGATTGTTTCCTCAGCATTCAGACCCTGCTGGGTTGGGATCTTAAAGCTCTCCAGAATCCTTCAGGGGCTGGTCTCACAGGCCCTTGATAACAGTTCCCGTGGGGTGCAGGAGTCCCTCACCCTGTTCAAGAGTGGAGTTCTGATCCCAGCAGGTGGAATTAAGATGGTTATTTTTTAAGCCCCTGCTAAGACTTTGTCATGACCTTCTCACAATCGCAGCCCCCTGGTTGCTGAGACCCTCCCAGTATGGCTGACTCACCAAACACCAAACCAATGGCAAATCCACTCCAGCCAGTATTCAAATCTGGTTGCTGCATACTGTTTAAGTCTGACCACTTTTCCAAAGTTTCCACTCAACTCACAGCTTCTCCCCAAAACCAAAAATCCCAGAAAGGCTTCCTCCCATGCTGTACTTCAATATGGGGGGCCAACTGATCATGGCAAGTCGCAGTCACTTGCCTATTTCATCAGATTTCCACC
Organism: Perodicticus potto; assembly: GCA_963574655.1. NCBI lineage: Eukaryota > Metazoa > Chordata > Mammalia > Primates > Lorisidae > Perodicticus > Perodicticus potto. Next base: position 19,706 of record CAUYRH010014657.1, read on the forward strand.
ACTCCAGATCACACGCTTTATCCACCTCCTCACTGTGCTCCCTGAGCTACAACTCTGGGCAAGGTCCCCCACCAGGTATGGCTGTGTTCTCTCTTTTACCCCAGTCGTACTAGGGAAGCTCAGCTAAATGATCCTTCTGGTCTGCATCTTGCTCCACCCCCATCTTTCTTTTTTTCTTTTTTCTTTTCTTTCTTTTTTTTTTTTTTTTTAGACAGAGTCTCACTCTGTTGCCCCAAGCTAGAGTGCAGTTGTGTCATCCTAGCTTACAGCAACTTCAAACTCCTGGGCTCAAGTGATCCTCCTCCTTCTGCCTCCCAAAGAGCTGGGGCTACAGGAGCCCCCCCTCCCACAAAGCCTGGATAATTTTTCTATTTTTAGTTGAGATGCTTAGGCCAATCTCAAACACCTGAGTTCAAGGGATTCTGCCACCTTGGCTGGAAGAATCCAGAGTGCTAGGATTAGAGGCATGAATCACTGCACCTGGCCTTAAATTTCCTTCTTAATCTCTTCATTGACCCACTGGTGATTCAGGAGTATGTTTTAACTGAACCCCAAAGAAGGTCTAAACTAAATCTGATTGCTTGCTGTGCAGAAAGCAAATTACTGAGGCAATGAGGACTGTCAAGGAAGAAAGGTAATTTATTTATTTATTTATTTGGTTGCAGTTTTTGGCCAGGGCCATGTTAAGAACCCGCCACCCCCAGCATATGGGGCTGGTGCCCTACTCCTTGAACCACAGGAGCCGCCCAAAAGGTAATTTTTTTTTTTTTTTTGTGGTTTTTGGCCGGGGCTGGGTTTGAACCCACCACCTCCGGCATATGGGGCTGGTGCCCTACTCCTTTGAGCCACAGGCGCCCACCCCCAAAAGATAATTTATTATAGACAATATCAGCTGAGAGATGGGAGACATGCCCCAAACTTGTCTCTCCAACTGAGAATAATGGTTTTGATTAGGAGCTTCAGGAAGATGGCTATGTATATTGGGGCAGATTGTGTTGAAAGTAATGTGTACAGGAAGTCTAATTCAGAAGACATGGTTATTGATGATGGTGAGTCTTGGTGTGCCAGGGCATCCCTGAATTTCAATGCAAAGTCCCGCAATCACTTCACTCTCCTTCCCCTGGGGCACAGATTCTCTCTCCACTCAGTATGCTGGTGTCACACTATTGGGGGATGGAGAAGGGATGGCATGGCAATGTCAGATTGTCTGTTCTGTCTTCTTCAGTTTCTCTTTCCATGATATAATGTTAAAATCAGGTAGTATGATCACTCACCTGAGTTTTGGTTCTTCTAAAGGTGCTTGCTTGTGTGGATAGTTGCTGAATTTGATGTTACTGTAGAGGGATAATTGCTGGAGGTTCCTACCATCTTACTCCACCACCTCCCCTCTCTGCTTATGGGATAGGAGGCAGTGACAGTCTACAGAGTAGTTATATTTTTTTCAGGTTAAGGATTCAGTCTGATGCCCAACACCATTGGCAGGGGCATGCTGCAAAGATTTGACCCAGGACCTACTGGGCCTCACTCATCTAAGGGGCTCTCTTCTTTGGGAGCTTTAGGAATAGCTCCCTCCTCTTCCTACCAAAGCAGTGAAAGAAAAACTCCCTGCCATCATTGATGGGAGCCATGCCTGCTCTTGAATATCTAGCTTTGTAAGGTGGTTGTTCTGGCACTCTGCATGACAAGTCCCTGGAGGTGCCACCAGACTGGAAGGAGGAGTATTTAAAACCTGGGCTTTGAAAGGTTAAGCTAAGCACTCAGTGGGAGAAAATGAATTTTTCTTTCTGTTCTATAAATGATCTAAATAAGAACTTGAAGTGAAATTAGAATCAAAAGGGACGGTAGACAACTGTGGAAACATCTGTTAGCTAGGATTTGGAGACTGATGGGGTAGGGAGGAAGAGAGGCTTCACATGGCAAAACAGTTTCCCAGGTACATGGCACCTACCAGTGGAGGCACACAACATGTGTGAGGAAGAGAGAGAGGAAGCAACCAACTTCTTAATGCTCACCCAGCATATGCACTTCCACCAAATCTGAATCCGTCTCAGCAGTTGCCAGGGTCTGGGCATGTATGTAGGGAGAGGTCATCAGTAGAGTCAGGTATGGGAACTGGAATTGAGTGAGGCAGAAGGATGCACCCCAGGAGAGGAGCTCCACTTTTATATTTGAGGTCCAACGATCAGTGTTAACCCAATCCTCCTGGGAACTCAGAGATCTCTGTAGACTTAGGACAATCCACCTGGTAATAGGATATACAGAAAGATTAGTTTGGCTCTGGTTAGTCCAGCCCCTCCCATACCTGCAACCCTTTAGCCAATAACACCAAGGTGGTGAATAAAGCTAATTCCCTGTGTATACAGCTTCATCTAATGAAGTCTATGCTCAGCTTGTAAATTCAGAGTTTTAAATCTATGGTGTACAATTAAAATACCTGAACATTGTGTATATATAAAAATCACTGAAAGGAAAAAAAGACTGAAAGGTGGAGAGAAGAAAGCAAACTGTCTGGGGACCTCAGGCACCAAGGAAATGACACCCAGTGCAGGTTTCCCAGAATTTATTTTTGCTCATAAGATCCCAGACTTGGAACTAGAAAAGTTGGCAACCTGGAGACACCAGTGAGCAAAGATAAAAAAGTACACCCCCCCCAAAACCCTCTCCCCAGAGATGGGACAGATTCACGAGTTAAAACTTTTCAGATAATAGCTGCTCTATGACAGCCAACCAACACAGATAAATCTGTGACACTGCCCTCACCCATGTCAACCAAGGCAGAGTGGGGAGCCCAGACTTCCACCCTCCAGGCTGCAGTGAGGGCCCCCAACTCCCCCACTGGGATGGTTTCAAAGAAGGTTGAGTAGGCAACTATAAAGATGGAAAGTTTTACAGTTTGGGGGACATTGACATACGTACTATATTGGTTCTTCCAAACCATGAGCATGATATGTCTCTCCATTTATTTAGATCTTGTATTATTTTTTGTATAGTATTCCATTATTTTTTATTTTATAGTATTTACCATAGAAGTCCTATATATACTTTGTTAGCTTTATGAATAAGTATTTTATTTATTAATGCTATTTATTGTAAATGATATATTCTGAAGATTTTGGCATCCATTGATAATTTCTAGTATATAATAATTCAGTTTTTGTTTGTCTTGTATCCTATGACCTTGCTGAACTCACTTATTAGTTCCAGGAAGGTTTTTGATTACTTGGCAGAACTAAAAAGTTCGACTGTGGCAAGTAGGAATCAAAAGTGAAGTAGGTAGAAACTGAAAGTAAAACTGGAGCAGCATAGGCAGTGTGAAATAGAAAGCAAAAGTCGCTTGAACAAGCTTTAGCATAACAAAATTTTGTTTAAGAGCAAAGAGAAAGTTTAGAGCACTTCCAGACAGAGTTGGAAGTGGGTTCCTCTCATGAGAAAAGAAAGACAGATGCAAAGGCAGTAAGGAGGTATGAATACCCTCTTTCCCTCCATTTGAAATTGTTTTTAACTCTTTCATTGGTCTCTCTGTATATCTAGGCATTATTGTTCTTTTCTTTTTTTTTTTTTTTTTTTTTGAGACAGAGCCTCAAGCTGTCACCCTGGGTAGAGTGCCGTGGTATCACAGCTCACAGCAACCTACAACTTCTGGGCTCACGGATTCTCCTGCCTCCGCCTCCCAAGTAGCTGGGGCTACAGGTGCCTGCCACAATGCCCTGCTATTTTTTGTTGCAGCCATCATTGTTGTTTGTTGGCAGGCCCAGGCTGGATTTGAACCCACCAGCTCGGGTGTATGTGGCTGGCGCCTTAGCCCGTTGAGCCACAGGTGCCGTGCCGTTTTTTTTTTTTTTTTTTTTTTTTTGAGACAGAGTCTTACTTTGTTGCCCTTAGGGGAGTGCCATGGCTTTACAGCTCACAGCAACCTCAAACTCTTGGGCTCAAGCAATCCTCTCACCTCAGCCGCCTGCATAGCTGGGACTACAGGTGCCTATCACAATGTCTGGCTATTTTTAGAAACAGGGTCTCTTTCTCTCTCAGGCTGGTCTCAAACTCCTGACCTCAGGCATTCTACCTGCCTCGGCCTCTCAGAGTGCTAGGATTGACCTGAGCTACCACACTTGGCCTTCTAATTTGTATTTCTGAAACTAAGAGACCTGACTCTTAAATGTGCAACATGGAGCCTTTACTTGATCAATCTTCCCTTTGTATAACCAATTTGCCATCAGCACTGCCATCCCACTCCTATGCACACCACCTATTCAGCCTGCTCAGCTTTGATACCTTATCACGAGCCCCTCTATGTAGATACCCTTCCTTGCCCTATTCAGGCCCTATCATTGCCACACTAGGCTTTCCTCCCACCTGGATGCCTTTCTCCCCTCTCAGGATTAACACTCTGTCAGGTAGCCCTTATAAGTGGATTTATTCCTCATAGCTGCTTGTACTCTGGCTTTTCTCATTGGTCTGCTGATCCCTGTAAATGTCCCCTTCATCCAACTGGAACTGACACAAAATGTCAGTATACCTTCATTGTGTACAGGTTCTGACTTCCTCTGCCACCATGGATGCCCTCCGTGTCCTGCTTGATATGATATCCACTTCTGAGAAAACCTTGTGTCCTATGTGGACACCTCTTCCCATTTCCTAGGTTCTGTGCTGGGCATCACCTACCCTGCCTTGAAGTCCTCACTTGGCTCTGGGCTATGATGATTCTTTCCCCCTGCTACATCTACATTGTACTGGCTGCCTGAATGACTTTCAGACTGAATGTTTCAGGGTATAAATGAAAGAAAAAGATGTGAAGCTCAAGAAAAAACTCATTTTAATAAAAAAAAATTTGCAACCTGTACAAGAAATGTCTCAATTACTGGGTAAAATGTGCTTCAATATTTTCTCCCAAACTTCAAGGAAACTTACATATCCATGAGGCTGATAAGAGAGGGACTATCTTCAGTGAAGATCTGTGACTGGCCTGGTCTTAGGTAACATCCTTGCACAGAAAGGTCCCTTCCCAGGAGACCATCCATTGACATCTCAACTCTGACAGCCCACCCCTTTAAATCTCTGGAGTCAGGGAGATGGCACTCAGCAACAAACTAAGGGGAAATATAAAAACAAAGATGAGCACCCAACCAAGAATCACCAAGCTTAGGGTGAAACCAATAGCATGAAGAAGCATCCTAAAATCCACAGCAAAAACATAGTGGCCAAGGGAAAGAGTTGACAATGCAATTTAAAGAAATGAATGGAATATTCCCAGGTGATGGGAGAAGTATGCTATTCATGAAAGAAAAAAAAAACACTTTTAAAAATAGCCACTTATGGCAGCGTCTGTGGCTCAAAGGAGTAGGGCACCAGTCCCATATGCTGGAGGTGGTGGGTTCAAACCCAGCCCTGGCCAAAAACTGCAAGAAGAAGAAGAAAAAAAAAAGCCACTTATGAACATTAGAGAGGGAAAACACAGCTGTCAAAATTAAGACCCAATGGATAAGAACAAAGAGCAAGATGAACAGGCTCGGCGCCTGTGGCTCAACAGGCTAAGGCGCCAGCCATGTACACCTGAGCTGGTGGGTTCGAATCCAGCCCCGGCTCACCAAACAACAATGACAGCTGCAACCAAAAGAATGGCCGGGCATTGTGGCGGGTGCCTGTGGTCCCAGCTGCCTGGGAGGCAGAGGCAGGAGAATCGCTTGAGCCCAGGAATTGGAGGTTGCTGTGAGCTGTGATGCCACGGCACTCTATCTAGGGTGACAGCTTGAGGCTCTGTCTCAAAAAAAAAAAAAAAAAAAAAGAGCAAGATGAACATAGTAAAGTGCAGATTATTGAGCAGGATGCTTGTCATTGAGGAATTCTTCCAAACACAGCAGTACAAAAAGGCAGAGAAATGGAAGACCCACCAACTTCCAGTAGTGGTCTCCCTACACTGAGACAATAAGTATAGGGAATAGAGGGAAGGAACAACCAAAACATCGATAAGAAGATTTCCCATCATTGATGAGAGTTTTTAAAGAGATTCCACAAGCTGCAGGGAGCAGAAAAGCCAGGAAAATTTAGTCTTAAGTCTAAACACAATTTGGCTGTAAAAAATTTAATATCAGTTGACAAATAAAATTCCAGATGACAACAATGAGCAAGACTGTTGTAGGAAGGAGTAGGTGAAGGGAAAGGAACCGGGCTAACGTTCTTGCCTGATTCAGGGCAAGGTGACAAATAATGATGTGCTCCAGATGTTAACAGCAAATGTAAAACAACATATATACAGGTGGTCACTGAGTTACAACTTACACAATTCCATCCTCATGAAAGGGCTCCCAAGACTCCACGTAAGGGTATTTTAAAATTAAATACAGTACAAACCCTGTAAGTTGACCACCCAAGGGACTGTAACAAACTAATCAACATACAGAGGTGGTCAACATAAGGAACTAGGCCTCCTGTACTGATACATGTGGTATCCATCCCGTCTATGAAAATTAGGTCAACTGTCAGACGAAAACATTTCAGATTCTATATGAAACCAGCACATTGTACCCCTTGATTGCACTAATGTACGCAGCTGTGATTTAATAAAAAAAAAAAAAGAAAGAAAGAAAATTAGGTCAACCATAGGGCGGTGCCTGTGGCTAAAAGGAGTAGGGCGCCAGCCCCACATGCCGGAGGTGGCGGGTTCAAGCCCAGCTCCGGCCAAAAACTGCCAAAAAAGAAAGAAAAAAGAAAATTAGATCAACCATAAGGAGGTGGTCAACATAGGGAGGTGATCAAGCATGGAGGTTCTACTGTAGTTAAGTTAATTACTCAGAGGGTTCCCAGGCGGCTGCCTCCTCCAGTTCCAGGTGTGCGCAGGTGGCATCTTCCGTACCGGCTCCATGCGGCCCATGCGGCCAGTCGGCTCCAAGATTCTGAGGGGCTGTCGGAATCCCGGGACCATACCTGTGCCCATCCTGCGGGCACAGCCGGTGCAGCCCTCCGCCCTCCCTTCCAGTAGGCCGATTCCCTTATTAGCATACGGTAGGGAAATGGTTGTGCTTTTGGTGTTCGCGGAAGTCACTGTGATCCTGCTAGATATCGAAGTACCACAACCCCAATTGCTTTCGTGAAGGACATTTTATTTCCTTATATCAAAGAAAATGTTAAAGAGTATCTGCAGATACATCGGGAAGAAGAGGAGTGCCAACAGGATGTCAGTCTTTTGAGGAAACAGGCCGAAGAAGATGCCCACCTGGATGGGACTATTTCCATCCCTGCAGCATCTGGGAATGGAGTGGATGACCTGCAACAGACGATCCAGGCCGTGGGTAGACGGGCAGATGTCTCTGGACCAAAAGACCACCGCCCTCAAACTGCTGCAGGGCCACATGTGGCGGGCGGCGCTCACCGCTGGGCGGATGAAAGCAGAGTTCTTTGCAGAGGTAATTCCAGCAGTCAGGAAGTGGAGAGAGGCTGGAATGAAGGTGTATATCTATTCTTCAGGGAGCGTAGAGGCACAGAAACTGTTTTTTGGGCATTCTACAGAGGGAGATATTCTTGAGCTTGTTGCTGGTCACTTTGATACTAAGATTGGACACAAAGTGGAGAGCGAGAGTTACCAAAAGATTGCCAACAGCATTGGATGCTCAACCGACAACATTTTGTTTCTGGCAGATGTTACTCCAGAGGCCAGCGCTGCGGAGGAGGCAGACGTGCACGTGGCTGTGGTGGTGAGACGCGGCAATGAGTGGTTGAGGATGACGAGAAGACTTACTATAGCCTCATCATGTCCTTCAGCGAACTCTACCTGCCTTCCTAAACCTAGAGGAGCATTTCTAAGGAAAGCCACGCTGCCTCAAAGAGTTGTCCCGGTAGTGTCTACTTTTATTCTAATGGTAAAAGTAACTTACTTTAAAAATACACATATATACACACATGTGTATGCAAGTATATGTACGTGTATGCTCACATTAACTTTCACAGGCATATAAGTGAGAAAAAAGTCTCAGTTCAGTGAAAATGAAACTTACTTAAAGATGCTCTATATCAGCGGTTCTCAACCTGTGGGTTGCCACCAATAAAAATACATCCTGCCTATCAGATATTTACATCACAATTCATAACAGTAGCAAAATTACAGTTTTAAAGTAGCAACGAAAATAATTTTATGGTTGGGGGTCACCACAACATGAGGAACTGTATTAAAGGGTCGCAGCATTAGTAAGGTTGAGAACCACTGCTCTATATGTAGAAATTGAAACAATACTCTAACCCAGGGGTGTCCAACCTTTTTTTCCCTGCTGTACATTGGAAAAAGAATTGTCTTGGACCACACAGTAAATACACAAACACTTAGTAAAAGCCGATGAGCATAAAAACGGTCTGTGTATGATTTTTGGGATAGCTGACACCACAGATAAGCAAAACAGGCCTCAAATCCACACACAGCCCAAAGGTCACAGGTTGGACACCTTTGCTAACTCTTGTGAGCACAGTGCAGTTGATAGAAGAAATTGCCAACATACAGATCTAATGTGTTAACTGTATGAAGTTGTGTACCAAAATGGAAAGCTAGTTTTGAGAAATTGTTTAGAAGCCTTGTTTTAAAAACTGAAATTATTTCCAAGACTTATTTCTAATAGTAATTCATTGCCCTGCTCCTGTTCATTTGTGAGTTAGAAATTACAGAAGCTGCCTTCCATATTTATCTCCCTGTTTACATAAGACAAAAAGTACTTGTTTCTGCACCAAAAGAGAGCAAAATTGGGAAAGAAACTTTGAGTCTTGATCAATCAAGTATCTATCACTTAAGAAGAAACTTGCTAAGGGTGACCACTGAAGGGTGGCCTGTCCCCAGAGGCGAAGGCCTCCTGGGACAGTGACCCAATCAGAACCTAAACTGGACTGAGGGTGCCTAGGGCAAATGCTCATGGCTCCAGCTTGTGTCATCACCCCTCAAGAGCCCCAGATTTGCCTTATAGTGGAGCGCCAGTAGAGAAAATTTCTTTTGGACACTGGAGCAACCTTTTCTGTACTTCTCTCTAACCCTGATCTTTTATCTCCCAAATCCATAACTATACAGCGGGTAACTAGAAAGCCGGTTACCAAATTTTTCTCCCAGTCTCTAAGCTGCAATTGGGATGACTTGCTGTTCTCTCATGCCTCCCTAATCATCCTTGAAAGTTCTGCTCCCCTTTTGGGGAGGGACATACTAACTAAAACAGGAACTTTTCCCTCCTGGAGATCTAGTCATGATCAAAACTCCTCCCTCTAATTCACCTTCCCTGACCCCAACTTGGGAAGTCCCCTTTCCTGCTATCTTGTCTTCTTCTACTGTTAAAGTTATAGGAGTCGATTCCTGTATACATCATTCATGAGTAAAGTCCTGGAACCCTCCATCATCTACGGAGGCAGGCATTGAAGACAGCCAACCACAGACCACCTACACTTGTGAGCCAAAAGAAAGTTTGAAGTTATTATTTAGGAAACAGCTAGAAAAATCCTAATATGGTTTTCTTTTAGCATCACTGAATAAGTGCTTCTGACCTGATGCTGTTCT
>CAUYRH010014659.1:0-14331 GCA_963574655.1 Perodicticus potto
TACAGTGTGTGGGCTTCACATACAATTGGAGATATTTTTATCAACCTGATTAATATAACATTCATGATATTTTCTCATTTACTATGTGAAAACAATTTTGATCCGTATTTAGAAGTTTTCTCCTGACCCTTCAAATATGCACCGCAAGTGTGATCTCACCCTTTATCCTCTCCCCCCCTACCCTCTTGCTCTCCTTAAGGGGCGAGAGAGGGAAGGGGAGCGAGAGGGTTGATAAGAAAACTTAAGGAAATAGCCACAGCTGGAACATCTTCTAAACTGATAGAAGCCATCTACAATAAATCCACAGCCAGTATCAAATTGAATGTATCATATGGAAAAAAAATTGAAAGCATTTCTGCTTAGAAGTGGATCCAGACAAGGATGTCCACTATTGCCACTATTGTTCAAAATAGTTCTGGAATTCCTCGCCAATGCAATTCAAGCAAGAGAAACTTACCATGTATATCCAAATGGGGGAAAAGGAGATCAAACTATTGCTCTTTGCTAAAGATACTATCTTATACTAGAAAATCCCAAGGATTCAATCATGAGACTCTTGGAGGTGATTAAGAAATACAGTAACATCTCTGGATATAAAATCAATATTCACAAATCGGTTGCCTTCATATATGTCAACAATAGGCAAGCTGATCAAAGATATTATACCCTTCAGAGTAGCATCAAAGAAAATGAGATACCTTGGAATATACTTAACAAAAGTAATGAAGGGTTTCTATGACATCTTAAGAAAAAAAATTGTGGAGGATGGTGAAAAAAGATGCACCAAGTTCATGGCTTAGAAGCACCAACATTGTTAAAATGTGTATACTACCCAAAGCAATCTAGAGATTTAATGTAGTCTCAATTAAAATACCAATGTCATGTGCTGAAGTATTTGAAAACATTTTGTATAAAACCTAAAAAAACCCAAATGGCAAACACAATTTTATAAAATAGGAGTAAATCTCCGCATCACTCTATTAGGCTTCCTGTTATTCTACAAGTCTGTAGTGATCAAAAGAGCATGATATTGACATAAAAACAGAGACATATATCTATGGAATCGAATAGTAAACCTAGAGATGAAACAAACTTCATATTGCCATCTGTGCTTTGATAAACCAAACAAAAGCATACAGTGGGGAAAAGAATCCGTATTTAGTAAATGGTGATTGGGAAAAATTAGCCACATATAAATGATCAAAGCTAGACTTCCACCAGTCTCTACTTATAAAAATTAACTCATGATGGATAAAAGATTTAAATCTAAGAAACAAAACCATAATAACCCTAGAAGAAAGAAAAACTCTGAATCTTACTGGCCTAGGGAAAAAAATTTATGAAGAAGACCCATTGGCAATTGTAGCAAAAAGGAAAATAAAAAAAATGGAACCTGATCAAGTTAAAAAATTTCTGCACAGCTAAGAACATAATCAATAAAACCAAAAGAACAACCCTTCAGAATGGGAGAAGATATTTGCATGCTACGATTCTGACAAAAGGCTAATAACCAGAATCTACAAAGAACTCAAGGAAAGCAAAGCAATGAAAAAAGAAAGATCAACTCCATTAAAAATTGGGGAAGAGACATGAACAGAATATTATCTCATGAGGGTAGATGAATGGCCAACAAACTCATGGAAAAAAATGCTCATCTTCCATAGACATCAGAGAAATGCAAATTAAAACCAATTTGAGATATCACCCAACCCCAGTCAGGCTGGCCCACATCATAAGGTCCCAAAGTAGCAGATGCTGATGTGGGTGCAGAGAGAAGGGAACGCTCATGTATGGTTGGTGGGATTGCAAACTAGTTTAGCTTTTATGGAAAGAAGCGTGGAGTGTCTTCAAATAACTAAAAATAGACTTTTCATTTGATCTTGCAATCCCATTACTAGGTATCTACCCAGAAGAAAAAACTTATTTTACCATGAGGATGTTTGCACTTGAATGTTTACAGTGGTTCAGTTCACAATTACAAAGAAGTGGAAACAGCCCAAATGCCCTTCAACCCACAAATGGATTATTATATCATGGAATATCATTTAGCCATAAGAAAGATGGAGATTTATATATATATTTTGTAACAACCTGGACAAATTGGGAGAACATTCTCCTAAGTAAAGTATCACAAGAATGGAAAAACAAGCATCCCAAATATTCAATAATAAGTTGACACTTGTAGATCAGTGGCTCTCAACATTCCTAATGCCACGATGTATTTTCATTGTTAGCAAAGGGGTCGCGACCCACAGGTTGAGAACCACTGTTGTAGATTAACAACTACAGGTCCACATGAGAGAAAAACTCAATTCAATTCAAGAAGGATCTAGGGAGAGAGGCTTTGGTAAGTTCCCACACAATGGGTATAATGCATGGGTATATGTCACATTTCCTGTGTGCAGGACACAACTACAACTGGACTTTATCTTACGAATGCAAACAATGTAACCAAATTGTCTGTACCCTCATCTAATTGGAAATTTACAAAAAAAGAAATTACTGAAAACAAATAGGTCAAGGTGATTTGTGACTGTGTTGAAATTCAGATTTCTATGGTTTGCTTATGTCAATTCACTCTTAAAATATCTATTTGTTGCATATTTCAAAATAATAGGCGATCGTTTTAAAAATAATTATTCCTAGGGTGGCGCCTGTGGCTCAAAGGAGTAGAGCACTGGCCTCATATACTGGAGGTGGCCCATTTAAACCTGGCCCTGGCCAAAAACTGCAAAAAATAAATAAATTAATTAATTAATAATCATAATAATAATCATAATAATAATATTTATCCCTAGGACCAGGTATGGTGGTACATACCTGTAGTCTCACCTACTCGGGAGGCTGAGGCAGGAGGATCACTTGAATATAGGAGTTTGAGGATGCTGTGAGGTAGGCTGATGCCCTGGCACTCTAGCCAGGGCAACTGAGTGAGACTCTGTCTCAGAAAAGAAAAAATAATTTCTAGTTAGGAGAAAATAAGCTAAGCTTATAAGTAAGGCATAATTCCTGCTTTTTGGTGTCTGGCTTTTAAGAAGTCAACAAATATGTATAAATTTAATTTAAACAGAAGTATAGGTAATGCCTGTTCAGAGGACTTTTAATTTGGTTCTTACAGTTTGCCTCTAGCCTTAAATTTTCTTATGCTGCTCTTTTACCAAAATAGTGTGTACCGTTTATTCCTTTTAGACTCACAGAGCAGAGATCCTTGGAGGTCGCTGGCCCCATGCTGTCTGCTTTCAGAGTCTGCCTGGACATCCTCATTGAGGTGTGAAGTCCTGGTGGCAAAGCATTCCCCCCCAGAAAGCTTTCCATTGAGCCGCTGTTTTTTCTCTTTCACTTCTATTTCTTGTTCTTTGACTATAGGGAAGTCAGAGTAAATATTCTGCAAATGAGCTTGCTATTCTTTTTATGGTTAAGACCTGAAGTAGCACAATATCACTATCAGCCTACTTAAACTGGACATTCCCCAGGCTTTGAAGACCTTACTCAACCTCTCATCTTCCCCAGCTCCTGCTATTTAGACATAAATGTGCCAGACATCTTCATTTATTGTATTCCTTTAAAAATGGTTGGTTCGGTACCTGTGGCTCAACAGGCTAAGGCGCCAGCCACGTACACCTGAGCTGGCGGGTTCGAATCCAGCCTGGGCCCGCCAAACAACAATGATGGCTGCAACCAAAAAAATGGCCAGGTGTTGTGGCAGGCGCCTGTGGTCCCAGCTACTTGGAAGGTGGAGGCCGGAGACTCGCTTGAGCCCAGAAGTTGGAGGTTGCTGTGAGCTGTGATGCCACAGCACTCTATCCAGGGTGAGAGCTTGAGGCTCTGTCTCAAAAAAAAAAAAAAAAAAATGGTTGCATTCTAACCTTTTTCTTGAAGCTTTATTTTGCCCAGAACAGAATATAATAATCTAAGTATATTCTGATGTGAGCTAAAGACCCGTATGACTTCTCTTGTCCAAAACACTCTTCTCTATCAATACCTACTAGATCACAGTAATAGTTGTGACTATCACATTGTCTTATTGATTCATTCTAAGTTACTTTACATCGTTGTGACTTGGTTTCTTCACCTATAGAATTGGGGTGCCAATGATGTACTTTGAGGTTTGGTAGTGATTTAGAGAGTTAAGGATTCATTTTAAATGATTAGAGCCTGCCATGTGGTACACTCTCTATAAATGCTAGGTATTATTATCATTATTCTTATTACTATTATTATGGTCAGTTAAAACTCATAAATCTTAATTGTATTGATGTTCACTTACATTCTCTCCATCCATTTGCAGGGGGTTTTCATTTTTAATTTTGAAGGTGAAGTTAGGGGTTTATTAAATGCATCTTGTTGCATTTCCATCATGCCTCCTTATCTGGCTCAAGAATCTCTTCTCCAATACATTCTGTATTCCTCTAGGCTGTGTGTTGTCACACGTAGATAAGCATGTCATCTGTGTGCCCCAGGCTGTCCAGTCACTGTGCAAAATGTCAAGAGTGAACAGGGCCTCTGACATTGCCCCAATGCAGACTGCTAGAGACATCTCCAAGGTTGACACTGATTTAATAGTTTTCTTTGGGGATAGACACTCCAGTAGCAAAACGCCCACCAGAATTTATCATAGTTTAGCCTATATTGCATGAAAAGATAGATTCTGCGTCCAGGGAGGCCGTGTTGATGTCCCTGCCTTCACAGGAGCCCTCATTCTGCCTGAGTGCTCAGAGATCCTGCCATTCTGCGATCTACTTAGGAAGTAGCTGGTAGCTCAAAACCATCAAGCTTTCTACTACTTCACCTGACTATCGCTATTAGTTGTGTTTTTTAATCTCCTTAAGATTCCTTCTTTTTGTTTTCCAGAGCCCATAGGCAAATTAGAAAGAACTTGGGGACTGGGGATTGAGGTTTGGTTTCTGGTTGGGAAAAGCTTCTGTGGGGTCACTGAGGATGTTGGGAATCTTGTTTCTGGTTCTGGCCTGGGGCTAGGGAGGGGCAGACAGGTAAAATAGGGAAACCCTAATCTACAGTGCACCTGGGAAGTTCCTCTTTGTTAAAGTAAAGGAGATAATGGGGTAGGGACAGCACCAACTGGGAAGGGCTGAGGGTTAAAATTAGGGCAGCCTGTTGAGGTGCTAATTATCACAGGGCAACAAATCTGAAGCTGGTGCTGGGAAAAAATTCAGTTAGGTAGAAAACACACACAAATTGTAGCAGGCAGAATTGTTGCATTTTTTTCAATCTTTCTTGCTAGCAGGGCCCTGGTGTGGTTTCTAAACACTGCCTGTTCCCTGCGCATCACTAAGCTGGGCATAGTCGCTGTGTCCCTATCAGTGCTTGGTGTGGACGTGGGCCTGGGATGCTTGGGGTGGGGCAAAAGCCAAAGCAGAAGGATTATGTCATATTCCCAATGCAACAATTGCTACTATTTTCACTTAGTATGTGGGGGTGAGAGGCAACGTCCCTTTTTCCCAACAAATTTTGCTGAAAGATCAATTTAAATAAAATAGATTAGTAAGAGAAAAGAGGTTTAGTTTTTGTGCACACGGGGAAAATCACGAAGCATCCCAGTGGGGTCCAGAAATGTTTCTACTCTCCTTTTGTAGCTGATATTTCTCTGTTGGGTCCTTGATCTTGGGGTGAATGAAACCACAGACCATGTGAGTAAGTGAAAAGTCAGAGGGTACTGAAAGATAAAACAGATAGATAAGAGAAAGAGGTGGAACAAAACCTCTTGCAGTGCAAGGGGGAGCCCTAATGGGCAGTCCACATGGGCCTCTGTCTAGGGGTTTACGCATGGCTTTTCCTATTCTATGGGCTCCAGGGGGTTTGGGCAATGTAAGTCCCAAACATGACACAATTGGCCAGGGGCCTGCAGGCAAAAATAATCCTAGAATTAACAAAGGAATGTGGTCCTTGTCGTGAAGAACTGCCCAAATGAGACAACAGTCAGGCTCCCCATTTCATGACTTTGCTTGAATGGAAAAGGCCTGTTTATGCCTAGAGATGGGGGTTGGTGATGAAACTGATTTCTGAACTCACCTTGCTCAGAAAATGGGAGTCCCTATTAAGCCCTGAATGGAGGATCCCACTTTTAGAGGGGAGAGGGGGATAAGGATTATAGATATTCTGTGTAGGGGCTATAAATGGTTGCTAGGGAGGATGAATGGGTGGGAGAAACAGACAGACTTGTCAATGATTGTCTTTACAAATTAAATAAATCTAAGAGAGACGAGTATTATGTTTTAAATGATTTGGGTCACATTTGGTCGCATTCATTATCTTCTTTTGTGCAATATAGTAAGATAAGAGGGAAAGGAAGGGCCCATTTGGTTTAGAGGCAAAGCCCCTTCCAAGGCCTTTTGATCTCTAATGGTCTTTAATTCAAAATATTATTTATACCAAGAGGTTAAATTTGGGGGTGAAATTTCCTGAGCTCTTTCACAAAAAAAACTATAGAACATACACAATTGTGTGGATTTATGTGTGTGCATACTTTGTGTGTGTGTATTTTTTTAAACCCAACAGTTCTGATGGCAAGATGCTCAAGTATGAATTTTGAGGGCAAGGTATTTTCAAGTTCTCAGAGTATTTTATTATTGATACTGTTTAACTATATTTTCTATTTTATAGCTCATATAATTGCTGTTCTACAAAAAGCTTATTGAAAACATTAGTGAAAACTCTGGAGTTTGCCATCATTAGCATTTCTTTTCATGCTCTGGTTCTTTTTTTTTTGTAGAGGATTGGAAGAAGACAAAAACAATAAAAAGACACTTGAGACAATTGTCTCTTCACTTTTGTTGATAAATCCAGCTGACTTTTAAAGATAACTCTCTAAATTGGATTCTTTTGTTTTTAAATATTTCTATTCTAATTTGGCAGACATCACAATTACTACCTTTTCAGAGAGAAAAGAAAAAGAATGCTATAGTTACTCTAATTTTTTGCTAAATGAATTTCCACTTTGTTCTCTGTGAAAATTTTATGATACCCACTTAAATTTGTGATTTGCAATGTGTGTTTTAAGAACACCCAACTGATCCCTATAACCTATAGGATAAAACAATACTCCAGAGCTTGATGGGCAAACACAAACAATTTGGCCTTTTCCTTTCCAAGTTTTCTCTTATTCTGAAATCATCCTTTTCAATCCAACTGTTAGCAGAAATTCAGCACTTGTCCCTTAAGCCGCAAGGGGAAAAGAGGGACAAGTGGTTTGAGGGGAAAGAAAGAGAAGTTTATTGCTTTGCTGGCGAAGGATGACCATGGGGGACAATGGTCTCAAAATCCAAATTCCTGCTTCTGAGCCCTGAGAAGCACAGAGCTTTTAAAGGTTTTGTTTTTCTTTTCTTTCTTTTTTTTTTATTAAGTCATATACACATAGATCATGAATACATTTATGCATATGTGGGGTACAATGTGTTGATTTTTTTTTTACAATCTGATGTGGTTACTTGATCCCATAATTACATCTTGGACCAAGACGATCTCCTGGCCTTTGCACCAGTCTGTGACCTCCACCCAGCTTCATCCCAGCTTCAGCTAAGAGGATCTCCAGACCTTGACCATCTTCAGTTAAGATCTTGTGACATATGTCCAGAAAATTTCCTGGGGCTATCTCCTGTGGCACAAAGAACAAGGCATTCCCTGCCCTCATGACCCCTGGCCTAAGGCAGGGACACAAGTTTCAGTTCCCAAAAAGTTGGGGAGACAGAAAATATTTTTGCCATTTTTTTCCAGGCCATTCCCTCTTCAACACAACCATTTATCCTCCTCCTTGGGTGTTCTCTGTAATTCTTGATCCCCGTTTTTTGTGCTGTTTCCAAGAACATTTCACCATTTCTCCCCTTCTATGTATCTAAGTTTTTCCTGTCATTTCAGGCTCGTTCTTTCTAAAGTTTCTTCAAACTGAGTCTAAGGATCTATGAAACTCATGTGGTGTTTACTATCCCACACACAGTCCATTTGTTTAGATTGCTTGCCATTTGAAAGGACAACAGTAGCTCCTATTAGGTTTGACCCTCAGGTTATGTTTTTTAAACAGATTTCAACTGTTTCTAACTTCCTTATCCAACCTGCACATGTTACCTCCTTTGGTTGCCAATAACAAAAATACCCAAATTGTAAAATCCACTATCGTTAGGGTGGAAAGCTCAGTAGGTGCTGCACACAGGAGGCGAAAGAATTTCTCTGGACCCAGAGTAGGATATAAAAACATGAGTTTACTGTATCTTTTAGAAGGAGAGAAGGAGTGAGAGAGGAGAGTAGGGAAAGAGAGAGAGTGACAAGGGGAGGGAGATGGCTTGGCAAATGAAAGAAAAGGAAGGGAGGGAGCAAGGGAGGGAAGGAAGGAAAGAAAGGAAGAGAAGGAAAAGAGAGAGAAGGAGCAAAGGAGAAAGGAAGGGGGAAAAAAAAGGAAATTGCAGCCAAATTCACAAGGTACCTGCTTTTCTTCTGGCAAGGCTGAAGATAGACTTTTTATAGGTGTTTCCTAACCTGGGGCCTGAAGTTCACACCCCAGTGTTTGGCTGGGCCACTCAGGAACCCCTGAGGCTGTAGAAACAAATACTGAAAGACTGAGAGCTGATGAAATGTAAAGTCAGAGTATTTTTACGTTTCCTTTTTGTCTACAGGGCTGTTCAGAGGCTTGTGAAAAGGGAACTGGGGGTGGGGGTGGGGTGACCTGCTAGTAAGTGTGCTCCGCAGAGAAAGAAAGCAGGGAGAGTGAGATTTCCTGAAAAACTATGCTTTAATAATTTCTCTATTATTTCACTATAAAGATTGACTGTCCTTACAGTTAAATTTCAAACTGTGTTTTCATTATCTAGAAATGTACCATCATGCATGAATAAATAAAAGAAAGAATTTATTATTTTAGTTTAAAACATAGAGTTGTAGGGGGTTAGGGCATTGTATTTGTGTTAATCAAGAGATTGGACTTAAATCAGGAAGAGGTGTTGATTTCAAGATATAGAATCTTAACTTTGATTGGCGTAAGGCAGAAAAATATTTGTTGAAAGGATATTGTTTGGAGTGTCTGGTGCTTGTGGAATCAGTGGGAGACTAGAAGGCCTATTGTTGCTACTCAACCAGGTTCATCTGGCCACTGCCCAAGAGGAAGCTGGTGCTCAGAGACAGCAGGGTTCACAGTAGAGAGAAGAGTTTATCCCTCATAATGCAAAGCAATGCACGGTGGTGGTGGAGGGTGGAATTTCTCAAATCCATCTCCCCAAGGATGTGGAGACATGGTTGTTAAGGACAGTTTTGACAGGCAGGGGATTGAGTAAGTTAGGTTTGCAAATTGGTTAAGTTTGGGGCAAAATTGTAGGGTTGTGGACATCACTATAGGGGTACGGAAATGATCTTGTTTTGCTTCAGCTCCTGGGGTCACGATTCTAGTTGAGTGGGTTTCTTGGTATGGGCCGCTGGTCTGGGTGGGTCAGCCAGTCCTCTGGAATGTGGGGCCTGGAAGACATCCTAGAAATTCCCATTAGAGTTTCAAAAGGTGATGTTTTCTACGAAGAAAAGTTAAGGATTTTTACAGCTACCTACTCTGTGGAAAAATTTGAGTCTTTATAACCACCAGCTGGAAGCAAACAGGGGACGCTAGCTACTACCAAACAAATGAGGGGACAGAGGCTGATGATAAACGATTTTTAGCTAAGTCTGTTCTTTCAGAGTTTGGGGGCTCTTACTCTAGTGCTTATCTTGCACCTTGTCATCAATTTGTAAGGGTGATTTTACTGTTTGGGAACCAAGCAGGAGCCTGGCCAGGCCCGGTGGCTCATACCTGTAATCTCAGCACTTGGGAGGCTGAGGCAGATGGATTGCCTCAGCTCACAGATTTGAGACCAGCCTGAGCAAGAGTGAGACGTCATCTCTAAAATGGATGGGCATTGTGGTGGGCGCCTGTAGTCCCAGCTACTTGGGAGGCTCAGGCAAGAGAATTGTTTGAGCCCCAGAGTTTGAGGTTGCTGTGACCTATTGTTGCAGGAACACGAGGCCCAGTGAGAGAAAGAGCACCTAAACACCATGTTTATAAGAGGAAGGGATTTATTTCAGCCAGTGGAGCAAATGGCATAGAAGAATTCCAAATGGCCACACTCCCCAACTGGCCTGGTTAAAAAGCTCCAACCCACAGGTATATTTGTCATTGGCCCGTTTGAATCAAGAGGGAGAAGCTGTCCCAGCCCCCGCAGAACTACAGGATTTCACAGAGGTGGAAACTTCCAGGTCCCAGTAAGTTAAGTCTGCAAATTCCTAAGAGCTGAGTCACCATGGAGAGGACCCTACAGATGTATCCTTGGAGTCTCCTTGAGAAGACCTCTGTTCTCCTAGACCTCACCCTTCCCAGGTTTCCTCTCTCACTTATGATGCACAGCACTCTACCAAGGGTGGCAAAAAAAAATAAAAAACAGCAAGAGCCAAGGGCTGTTTGCAGCCCAAAATGGGAACGTCACTATGGAATGAAGGTGGTTCGGAATGGAATTATGCCTGGGTTTGATTAAGAAAAATAACAGGTAAAAGATAAAGAATCTTCCAGCAACAAGATCACATGCTAAGGATTTAAAAGAAAGCATTTCAAGATAGATTCCTTTCTTTGCTAGATTCCTCCCTATTTTTAGCACTGCACTTCAAATTAGTGTCATTATTTTTACAGAGATGTTGAGGCTTACAAAATGATACCCCAAATGAAAGCCTCAGAAGCAGCTGTCTCTGACCTCCTGCCTGCCACTCTCTGGCCTCTCATTCTCCCCTGTAGCTAGCCGTAGAACTGGAATGTCTCTTCCCCTACACAGATCACAGAAATCAGAATACCTTTCCCCCAAATTCAGCTGTAAAACCTGAAATGCTTACTCTAACCGCCCCCTCCCATCCCTGCCCTCTACCCTACTTCTGTATTAAAAAGCAGCCGTAAACACACTATCTGGCCTACCTTGTCCGATTATAGGTTGTAAGACCCCAATTCCAGAGAAGGGCCCCGACACCAGAATGTAAGAATGAGGTGCAGAGAGGCCAGGAGGGCTCCCAGCAGACAGGCCTTGCTGGGTTCACCACTCAGTCTATTAGCATCAGGTCACATATGTTTTGTCCAGTCGTATTTCTGCACAGTTGCTTATACTTTGTTGAACTTAGACAGAAAAATGGACAGTTTCTACTATATCTTTAGGTCTTCATTCTGAAGTTTCCTGTGTCATTTAAAACTATGATCAAGGCTGGGCATGGTGGCTCACATATCTTCCTCAGAAAACTGCAAGCTCTGGCTCAGAGCCTATAGCTCAGCAGCTAGGGCACCAGCCCTGTATACCAGAGCTGGCGGGTTCGAACCCAGCCCAGGCCTGACAAACAACAATGGCAACTACAACTAAAAAAATAGCTGGGTGTTTTGGAGAATTGCTTAAGCCCAAGAGTTGGAGGTTGCTGTGAGCTGTGACACCACAGCACTCTATGGAGGGCAACATAGTCAGACTTTGTCTCAAAAAAAAAAGAAGAAGAAGAAAAAGAAGACTGCACACTCTCAAGAGATCTGAGAATGTGAATAATCCATTTTGGTTCACACACACAACCTTGCAAACACACACACACACATACACAACTTAACTGAGTGACTTTTACAACAATCTGACTTAGTAAATGTTGAGGAGAATAAATAAATCATTAAGATTCACAGATGAATACTTGCTTAGATATCACAACAGATACTAATTACAAAAGAGGTGTCTCTGACCCTCTCCCTAGGGAGTTACACAGAGGACAACAACAACAACAAAATAACATCATTTGCTGAATTTACTAGACCAAAAGTAGTTCACCTAGGTGGTAAACATCCACTAGAAAAAAACGATCTTAGTTCATGGATCTTGGGGGATTTTTGCATCTGTTTATGAATTGGATTTAATCAAAATTTAAAACTATTCCATTTTATGGATGTCCCACTATTTATCTATTTACCAGATGAAGGATAGTTGGGTTGTTTATAGATTTTCAAATTTATGAATAAAGCCTCTATGAAATATCAGGAACAGATTTTTGAGTGATCATAAAAACTTACTTTGAATGAGTAAGAGTAAACATCTACTTTTTGGTATTCTTTATTGTCTTTTTAATATTGGTAGGGTCTGTAGTATGTTCTCCTTTTTATCCCTGTTTTTGGTAATTTTTATCTTCTTTTTTTCTCTCTCTCTTTTTTTGTTTTTTTTTTTTTTGCAGTTTTTTCTTTTTCTTTTTGCTGGGGCTGGGTTTAAACCCATCACCTCCAGCATATGGGGGTGGTGCCCTACTCCTTTGAGCCACAGGTGCTGCCTCCTCTCTTTTTTTCCTGGTCAAATTGGCTAGTGGTTTGTCAGTTTTATTGATTCGTTTCTGAGAACCAGATTTTGAATTTGTTTGTTGGTTTTTTGCTTTTGATTTTATTGATTTCCTTCATTAACTTTGTTATTTCTTTCCTTCTGTTTGTTTTAAGTTAGATTTGCTTTACTTTCTCCAGTTTCATAAGTTGAAAACTTAGATATTCTTTTTTAAATGTGTGTTTAGTGCTATTGATTTCCCTCTAGGCAGTGTCTTAAATGTACACCTCAATATCTAATATGCGTTTTCTTGTTTATGTAATTAAAAATGTTTTCTAGTTTTTCTTGTGACATTTTTTGGTCATGGCTTTCAAAAGTGTGTTTTAAAATTTCAGAATATTTGGAGATTTTCCAGCTACCTTTCAGCTATTGAGCTCTAGTTTAATGTTATCATGGTCAGAAAACATAATTTGTATAATTTTAATTTTAATACTTTGCTAAGGTTTGTATTATGGCTTGGAATATGATTTAGTTTGATGAATGTTTCAAAAGCACTTGAACAAAAAAATGTATTTTGTGCTTGTTGGGTGAAATGTTTTATAGATACCAGGTCAAGTTGATTTGTATTGCTATTCCAGTCTTCCTTACCCTTACGTATATTTTATTTGTCCTATTGTTTAAAAAGAGAGAAGTGTTGAAATCTTCAATCATCATTATGGAGGATTTTTCCATTTCTCTTTTCAAGTCTATCAGTTTTTGCCTTATGAATTTTTAAGGTGTGAGGTGGTCATACAGTTTTCATACTAAAATAAAATAGTTAATCCTGCAGACAAGTAGACACAGTAGAAAGCTTTTTATTCCTTTCCAAAAATTTATCTTAAAAGAACTATGTTCTTCGTTCATAAACTATGTAGGCACAGTTTCTTTGGTTCCAACTTGTATTTGAATATGCCTTCCAAGAATAACTTGATTATCTATTTCCACATTGCTTGTCATAGCAATCTAACATTCATTTAGGTCCTCAGGGACTATTTTTAAATGAATATAGATGAATAAATAAACACAATTATTCTGCTATCTTCAACAAAGAGGCTGGGCAATTTATATTTCTCTTGGGTCTCACCCTCACTTAATAATTGTGGAATTGTGATTCATAGAAGAATACTTCACTCAATACATGTTTTTATAACTGACCAATTAATTGGGTTGTTTATCATCTTTGAGTGCACAAATAATCCAGTCATCTAACTAGGTGACATTCGTTATGTCTTTGCCTTTCCTGGCGGATTCCTTTTTTTTCTGTTGATTGATGCAAACATTTGACCTCTACTTCCAGGACCCTTAGGTGAGATACTATCAATAAATCATTCTCCACTACCTCCAACTTCTGTCTATCTGTGTCTGCAGCATGCCGCCAAGACTTCTTTTAGCTACTGCTATCTTCTTCCTGGCAGTAGTGCTACTAGTGTGCTTTGTCTGAGGATGCCTAAGGGATTCCAGGTTCTCTGATGTCCTTCATATGACAAGGCCACATAGAAATCAAAAGAATGACTTCAAGTGTTTTCTCCAAAGGTTTTTGGGGATTTTTATTGTTTCGTGCCTGATAGTTAGATCTTTTATATGTCCTGAATCAATTTTTGTGAGTGGAAAAATGTGTGGGTCTGGTTTTAGTCTTTTACATGTGGTTATCCAGTTCTCTCAGCACCATTTATTGAATAGAGATTCTTTCCCCCAGTGTATGTTCTTGTTTGGTTTATCAACCATTAGGTGGATGTAAGATGTTCTGAAGAAGACTTCAGTGGCAGTTGCGATAACAAAAGAAATTAACAAATGGGACTTAAGTAACTTGAATAGCTTCTGTACAGCTAAGGAGACAACAACCAAAGCAAATAGACAGCCATCAGAATGGAAGAAGATATTTGCATATTATGAATTGGACAAAAGCTTGATACCTAGGATGTACAGATAACTCAAGTTAATCAACAAACAAAAAAAAAGTTGCCCAACAATCCCATCTAACACTGAGCAAGAGATATGAATAGGTATACTTTTA
>CAUYRH010014660.1:0-34467 GCA_963574655.1 Perodicticus potto
TTCCAAAAGGAATGTATTAGTTTGCATTCCCACCAACAGTGTAGAAGTGTTCCCCTTTCTCCACATCCACGCCAACATCTCTGGTTTTGGGATTTTGTTATGTGGGCTAATCTTACTGGAGTTAGATGATATCTCAAAGTAATTTTGATTTGCATTTCTCTGATCATTAAGGATGGTGAGCATTTTTTCATGTGTCTGTAGGCCGTGCACCTGTCTTCTTTAGAGAAGTTTCTCTTCAAGTCCTTTTCCACCCTGAGATGGGATCACTTGCCCTTTTGTTGCCAATACGCTTGAGTTATACAGGGAAAAGGGAAAGGGAGGAGAGGGGAGGGGGGAGGATGGGTGGAGGGAGGGCAATTGGTGGGATCACACCTATGGTGCATCTTAGTAGGGTGCTGGTGAAACTTATTAAATGTATAGTATCAATGTCTTTATATAGTGATTAAGAAAATGGTATGAGGGCTATCTCTCACAGTATAATCAAAATGTTTCTGATTGTATATGAAGCACATTCTGCCCTATGATTGCACCAATGTACACAATTATGATTTAATAAAATTATTTTAAAAAAAAGAAGAAAGAAAACTTTATTCAAAAATCTGTCTCATTTTGAGTTTTCAGAGTATGTTTTCCTAGGATTAGCATTACTAGACCTAGGAAAATATATCTTATGGTATATGTGGTCATATTTTACACTTTAAAGCTTTCTCCATCTCCAGTTTTTTCATAATTCATATCTTAGATTTAACTCTTTAATATTTTTGTCATACCTGTAGGGTTAGGTTATAAATTTAACTTTACCCTAGATATTTTGCCAACGTTTCCAAGAATATTGTTAAAAACCATTCCTTTATATTAGGCACCACATTAAAAATAATTCCAACTCAATTTTTCTGCTATGTGAATACTCCCTAGCTCTTATTTATTTTGGGTGGGAAAGAGGTTGGTAGATTGCTTGTAATTATCCCAAGTTTTAAAAGAGAAAAACATAAATATGAACTCACCTGATGATTTTATTGTCCATTTTAGGTTACATAATATAATTAAAGTGTTTTGTTTATTTTTGTTCATAATTTTTCTGAGTGTGATAATTGGGATACATACTCTAGACATACATATTTTGTTCATGATTTTTCTGAGTGTGATAATTGGGATACATACCCTACCAGAATTGCCATGCTGGTTGCCAGACCTGTGAAGTCTAGGAAGGAAGTGAAAGCCACTAGGAAGGAAAATGGTAAACTGAAAGCAATACTGAATCCCTGAAAGGATTGCAAAGATTCGTGCCACCGTCAGTGATTTGAAGGTTGCAGGGATGGTGATTCCCACTGCATCCCAATTCAAACCTCCTGTGGAGTGGACAGCTGGATCTTAGAGAACAACAGTGAATTACCATAAGCTCATTCAGTTTGTGGCTCTAATTGCAGTTTCTATACCAGATGTAGTTTCATTGATTGAGCAAATTATCATATATCCCAGTACCTGGTATGCAGCTGTTGATCTGGAAAATGCCTTTCCTCCATCCCTGAAAACAAGACCCCACCAAAAGCACTTTGCCAGTAAAACATCTTATGATCCTGCCACAGGGCTATCTTAACTCTCCAGCCCTAGGTCATAATTGAGTTTGCATGTATCTCGATTACCTTTTCTTCATAAGATAACACACTAGCCCATTACACTGATACTTTATTTCTTGGGCTTAGTGAGCAAGAAGCAGCAACTACGTTAGATTTATTGGTAAGACATTTGTATACCAGAGAGTTGGAAATAAATCTGACAAAAATACAGGTACCTTGCACCTCAGTGCAATTTCTAGAGGTGTAGGACATGTGAAGATATCTCTTTACTTCTCCTGCAATAAAGGAGAAGTTGTTGTTTCTGGCCCCCCTCTTATATCCCAGAAAAAAGCGTCGTGCCTCTTTGGATTTGGGGGAGGGGCAACATATTTCTCATTTGGTTGTACTACTCCACCTCATTTGATGAATGACTACTTGGTGCCCAGAAGGAAAGAAGGCAAGTCTATACCACTGTACAAGCTGCACTGCTACTCGGGCCATGCACTCCAGAAGGTCCAGTGGTGCTCACATGTCAGTGACAGATAGGGATGCTGTTTGGAGGTGCTGGCAGATCCCCGTAGGCAGCATAGACTTGCTACTAGGCCTTAGTAGATGCTGAATGCTTGACATGGGCCACAAAGCTATCATTCAACCTGAGCTGCCCTCATGAGTTGGGTGCTGTGTAGCCCACCAAGCTGCCCACCACAGCTGGGTGCTGTGTAGCCCGTGGCATTGGGTGTACACGACATGGTCACATGGAGTGGTCTCCCACCCAAGGACCAACCAGGCCCAGTCCTGCTTAGCTTCCAAGATCACATGAGATTGGGTGAGTTCAGGGTGGTGTGGCCATAGCCATCATGTGGAATGGTGTGTCCGAGATTGTGCCTGAGCTGGTCCTGGGGGCACAGGCAATTCCCATGAAGAAGTGGCCCCCTTTCATGCTACCCTGTCATCTCCTTCCCTGCCTGCACCTCTGGCTTCACTGGCAGTTCCCCCAGTCATTTGAAAGATGAAGAGAAAACTGGGACCTGATTATAGATGGTTCTGTGTCACATGTAGGCATCACCCGAAAGTGGACAGGTGAAGCACCACAGTGTCTCTCTGTGACATCCTCGAAGATGAGTGAGAAGGGAAATCCTCCCAGTGGACAGGGCTTTGAGTGGTGCACATGGCCATTCATTGTGCTTGGAAGGAGAACTGGCCAGACATGTGACTATATATGCCAGTTCTTGGGCTGTGACCATCAGTTTGGCCATCCATTCCATGTGATGCTATGGTCACACCACCCTGAACTCGGAAGAAATGTGATTGGAAAATTGGTGATAAGGAAGTTTGGGGAAGAGGTATGTGGATATATAGACCTCTGAATGGTTGGAAATGTGGGCAAACATTGGTGTCCCATGTGAATGCTCACCAAAAGGTCATCTCAGAAAAGAAAGATTTTAATCAAGTGGATAGGATACTTTAGATACTGGTCAGCATCTTTCCCTAGTGGGCTCATGAACAAAGTGGCCACGGTGGCAGGGATGGAATTTATGCATCATTCTTAGTGAACTTCCATTCACTAAGGCCACACTGGTTATAGCCATCTCTGATACCTCAATCTGCCAACAGCAGAGACAGACACTGAGGCCCTGATATGGTCCCATTCTCCGGGGTGATCAGCCAACTCCTAGTGGCAAGCTGTTTATGCTGGGCCACTTCCTGGACTTACCTTCTTTGCATGCAACGCTTCTACCAAACCTACCACCTGTGGACTTAACAGAATGCCTTCTCCACTGTTCTGGTATCCCTCATAGCATAACCTCCAATCAAGGAACTCACTTCATTGGAAATGAAATGCAGCAACTGCCCCATGCGCACGGAATTCACTGGTTTGACCACATTTACCACTACCCTGAAGCAGCTGACTTGATAGAACGGCGGAATAGCCTATCGAAGACTCAGTTACCACACCAAACAGGCGGCAGTACCTTGCAGGGCCAGGGCAGGGTTCTCTGAATCTGAGTTCAAAATATGGAGCTGCTTCTCCCATAGCCAGGATTCGAAGCACCACTCATCTTCACCCTTAGTGACCCACTAGCGAAATTTTTGTTTCCTGTTCCCATGACTTCGGGCTCTGCTGGCCCAGAGGTTTTGGTTCCAAAGGGAGGAATGCTTTGACCAGGAGACACAACAATGATTCCATTGAGCTGGGAGTGAAGACTGCTGCCCACTTTGGGCTCCTCGTGCCTCTGAATCAACAGGCAAACAAGGGAGTCACTGTGGTGCCTGGAATAACTGATCCTGCCTTCCAAGGTAAGGAAGATGAATATGCCTGGAATACAGGAGATCCCTTATGGAGTGTCTCAGTTTCACCCAGCCCTCTACTAAGACCAATGGAAAACAAAAAGAACCCAATCCAGGCAGGACTAATGGCCCAGAGTGAAAGGTCAGGTCACTGCACCAGATAAAGAACCATGACCAGCTGAGGTGCTTGCTGAAGGCAAAGGGAATACAAAACGGGTAGTGAACTAAGACAGTTAAAAATACCAGCAATGACCACATGATCACTTAGAGACAGCATTGTAATTGTCATGAATATTTCCTCCTTATTTGACTGTGAATATGTTTGGATGTGTGTGTGTGTGTGTGTGTGTATGGCTTAAAGCAGATACTTTTCTTTTCCTCCCTTTCTTATTCCTTTATCATGTAACATAAGATGTGTTGACTTCGTATCACAGTGTTTATGTGCTGTTAATTTCATATCATAGTTATCCCATATTTAAGTTAGAGAATATTAAGGAAAAGACTAAACATCACTCAAGGGTTCCATATCCTTTGATGGAAAAGGGGTTAGTCGTTTTCTCTCGTACTCAGGATTGTTGTGTCACATTGGGTGGAATTATGACCTTGTTACTGACTTTCTTTGAAGATTAAGTGTGGCTTAAAGAGATATCTGTGGGCGTCATATTGATGGGGTGGGCTTGTAATGGCTAATTTTATGTATCAACTTTACTAGGTCCCAGGATACACAGATATTTGGTTAAACATTATTCTGGGCATGTCTGTCAGGGTGTTTCTGGGTGAGATTAACATCTGAACAATCAACCGTGTAAAACAGATGGCCCTCCCTAATGTGGGTGGGCCTCATCCACTCCTCTGAAGGCCTGAATAGAATGAAAAGGCAGAGAAGGGAACTACTGCCACTCATCTGCCTTTGGGCTGGGACATCAGTTCTATAGCCTGCCTTTGAACTCAGACTGAAATATCAGCTCTTCCTGGGTCTCAAGCCTGACAGCTTCAGACTGGAAGTGCAGCACCAGCTCTCCCAGGCCAGTTTGCCCACTGCAGATCCTGGGACCTGTCAGGTCCACAACCACATGGCCAGGTACTCAACACAAACCTCCTCTCTCTCTTTTTCTCTTTCTCTCCCCTCAACCCCTTTCTTTGGAGATCACACTACACACACTTTCCTTTATAATTCTTTAAATAAATTTCAGAAGAGTTTGGTCAAGTTCCAAAACAAAATCCCATGGAAGTGTTTCATTACTTTGTAACTGACGTGGACATCTTAGAGAAGTATAACGTACAGACAAAAGCACAGAGGTACAAATGGACACTCGAATCTTCAGAAAATTAATCCTTCCCCAATCAGTACCCAATCCACTGGCCTTTCTGCGTCTTCTGGGTCTTACCCCAACAAGGTCAACCATCATCCTGACTAATGTCTATGTTGGTTCTGCCTGGTTTAGAAATGTATGTAAGGGGAGTCATACAGGGAATATACCCTTCTGTATCTGACTTACTTTACACGACACAATATCTATGAAATTCGTCCCTGTTATAATGCAAAGATGCTCATCCTCATTGCTGCATAGCAGTGTGCTGAGTGTGCCCACAGCAATTTCCTTACACATTCTGCTGGATTATTCCCAGTTTTTCTCTATAAATAATGTCTTGTGCTCCTGCGATCATTCTTGACTATGTGCTTTGAGGAACACAGATCCACAGGGATTTGAATTAAAATTTGTATTAACTCTATACATGACTTTGGCAAAAACTGAATGCTTCTCATCTTTGATCTGTGACAGATCTCTCCAGTGGTCACATTTAAATTCCTTTCAATAATGCTTCTTCCACACTCACCCCGTTTGAGGCCATTGGCTCAGAATATGGAAAGAAAGAGGTGGAAAGGAAATCGGAGGCAGGAGATTCCGCCTGCCAGTGTTGTGCCAATCTCGCCAAACATTGTTCTGGGCCATCTTGGCTCAAATTCTGGTTCTGACAGTAAACATGATGTTTTCGGTTTCCTGCCCTTCTCACAAGTGCTGAGTCTGGTTCGCTTTCACAATACATGCTTTGCTTCCATTCTTAGTTACCTATTGGTCATTTAACTTTATGTACCTGACCTTTAAAGTGTACACTCACTGGAGCGTTCCCCGGGGAACTATCTGACTAGTTTTAGAGACTTCCTTTTCTGCCTCAAGCATTTTGAGAAATGCCCTTCCCTCTTGAGTCATATTCCTGCACAGAACCTTTCTTCACATTTACAAAATATCTGCTTCAATGAAATCTCGTAAACATGCCTTACTATGTCTAGAGTTCCTTCCAGACAATAAAATGCTCATCAACTGACCACACATCCTGCTTTAGACAAAGCCTCTAGCCGACGGCCACGTGCTGATGCCCCCTGTTGCTATCACATCTTACTACTGAGCTGAGCCTGGTTGATAAATCTTCATTAGAAAAGCATCTGCTGGACCATCTGGCAGTGGCAGGGTCCTGGCATGGATCATGGGCGTGTGTTTTGGGATGCTGAGTCACGCCGATACTCTCTGGTGAGTGAACTTCCCTTGTCACCTGATCAAGACAGCACTCTTGTGCACTCCTGGAACCTCTGTGCTCCTTGACCTGGGCAGAGGGACCCCCACCCCGTGAGGCCTCTAAGGTCCAAATGTAATGTTATCCCTCCCAGGTACACCAGTTTACAGTCTTTACTCACCATTTTGGCCCCATCTGCTTATTAACTGCCCCACCTTCAGACAATTCCAGGTGAGAAGCAAACAATAGTCTGGGTGTTTACTAATAACCCTAAACCCCCAACACACATATTAAGCTCTTAGAGTTACTTCCTTGCCATCCCCCACTCTGCTTACATGTCTGTGCCAGTGTAAACCTGCTGATTCTACAGCTTAGCCAATTATCTCTCCACTAAAGTCCACAAACTCTAGGAACAATTCCCTTGGAGATCCAGCGTCACCTGGTGGGGCGAGTTGATGGCCATTACAAGAGGCCAGTGGTGTCTGACTCCCAATCTCTCTCCCTTCCCCCTTTCCTTCCCAGGAACCCCACCCCAGCCCCCTATCTGCTGAGGGTAACAGGGCCACATCTATAAACATATAGTCAGACCCAGGGAAGGGGCCAGGGCCTGATATTTTATGACTGTTTTTAGAAATTTGGGGGTATCATCCTCAGCTTTGATCCTGAGTCAGCTATTTAAAAATAATATCAAACATTATAGATTATATAAGGAAACTTCCAATACCATCATTTCAGATAGTTATATGAATGTTATGAAGAAAATGAGACCAGACAACATGACAGACAGTGACAGAAAGGGCCAGGATGGCCTCTGTGAGCAGGTCCTATCTGAGCACCTTCTGGAATAATGGACATCTCCAAGCCCTTTGGAAATCTGGGGGAAAAGAATTTCAGGCAAGGGAACAGCATGAACAAAGACTCTGAGGTAGGAGTAAGCTGGACAATCTTGAAAAACAGACAGATGTTCCTTACACAGTGCACTGTGCCTGAGGATGGGCAAGTTACACTCCCACCCTCAGTCTCCCACCCAAAGGACACTGTTCATTTATCAGGGAGAGAGCACTCCAGAACCTCTTGTTACAGAGAGAGGGGATGGGACAGCTAGTGAAACCATTCTTAGAAAGAACAGTCTAGAAACAAGTTTCTCATAAACACATAATTAAACCTTGGACCCTTAGACACCGCAAATGTAAAAATCATTCTTGTCTAATTTTACGTGACATATATGCTAATAAACACAACACTGGGTTAAATATCCCTTGTGGATGTCTGGACATCTTTTAAATGAAGTAACTAATTAAATTCGTCATAAAGGTCCCCAGCACCCAGGAGGCAGCACTTGCAACCCTGAGTAAAACAATCAAGACCTTAAACAATCGGATGAACCAGGCAAAGAAGAATGTTTCTTGGAATCAGCAGCACAGCAAAATCAGCTTGTGATTATTGCAACTTCTAGGAAAAGAAAAGATAAAAATATTTCTAGATATGATAGTAAATAGAAATTAACTTCGTAATTGTCATTCTTCTCTAGGATTATAAAATGTCGCTGATACTTTAAAAAAACTTTTCATTAAAAAAAGGAAAGATTTTAAAGAAGCCTTTGCACCTTATCTCCCCAGGGCAGAACTGTGAGAAGACTTCCGCGTTCCTCTGCTTTTATGAGAGGCTGGAGCACTGGCCACACTTGCTCCTCTTCCAGATATTTCCCATTGGAAGTCAACACCGAAATAGGTGTGCAAGGGATATGGCACACCCTAGAGGGGCAGTCAGGCCCTCCGCACTCAGGTTCTGAAATCCCGCAGATGTCCTCAGAGAATCAGCGTCTGGCAAAAGTCTTCCCCGAGTTCACCTGCTTCCCGCTTCACACCTAAGAGCTCTATCTCCACAGAAGCTCAAGGTTAATTCATACTGAGCATCATAATATGACAAGTTATTCTGCACTCTAAAGAACAACAAACATCCCCTTCCTCTTTCAGTCAAAAAACAAAGCCAGGCATGGTGGCTCATGTCTGTAATCCTAGCACTTTGGGAGGCTACAGTAGGTCAATTGTTTGAGCTCAGGAATTCAAGACCAGCCTGAGCAAAAGAAAGACCCCCATCTCTACTGAAAGAAAAAAAAATAAAAATAAAAAATAAACTAGCTGGGTGTTGTGGCAGGCATCTATAGTCCTAGCTATTAGGGAGGCTAAGGAAAGAGGATCTCTTGAGCCCAAGAGTTTGAGGTCACTGTGAGCTCTGATACCACAGCACTCTACCCAGGAAGAGTGAGACCATGTCTCAAAAAAAAAAGTTTGAGGTTGCTGTGAGCTATGACACCACGGCCCTCTACCCAGGGCAACAGAGTTAGATTCTGCCTCTTTAAAAAAACAAACTCAAACCCAAGTCTCTAAGCACATCAATTCACCCAAATAGATTTCTATTCCAATCTGTAGCCTTCTTGCTCCATAAAGAGCCAAGTCTTTTAAACACTAATAACTATCAGATTGCGGTACTGTTTACACTTTTAAGATGCTCCATAACACCTCTCCCCAATCCCAGTATATGCCACCTATGTAATCCCGTGGACTGTGAAGATGATGGTTTTTATTACCAAGACTAGTTTAGGTTATATGGCACAAGTGACTTAAGATAGGGAGTTTTTCCAGGTGAGCCTGACCTAGTATCATGAGCCCTTTAAAAGAACATTTTCTCCAGCTCATCACAAAAGTCAGAAATTTGGAACTGAAGAATTTGACATAGCCTTGCTGGCTTGAATGTCGACAAGGCCATCTGACAAAGAATGAGGGCAGCTCAGAGGAGCTCAGAGAAGCCCCTGGCTGAAAGCCTGCAAGGAAATGGGACCTTAATCCAACAACTCTAAGGAACAGAGTGCTGCCAATACCCTGAATGAACTTGGAAGTTGATTCTTCCCTCAAAGCCCACAGACAACTGCTCAACTTGCCTGTAGCTTCTGGCGCCCTGAGCAGAAAACCCAATCACCTCATTTCTGGGCTTGTAACCTACAAGATTGTGAGCTAAGCAATGAGTGTTGTTTTAAGCCACTGTGGTAGTCTGTTACAATCACTAGAAAACTAATACATAAGTCATGCTTCTTAGGTTAACTAAAGTCAAGATATTACAGCAGCGATGAAGGTTTTCAGCCTCAGAGTCTCGCAGCTGCTCCCAGGAAGGCTGGGACACTCTAATGCAGTCCTTAAGCCTCAAGAAAGTCATACAAGTATGTGATCCGAGGATGGGTTCTGGGACAGCCAACTGGATCTAAGACCAAGAATTATTAGAAATACATAATTTATGGCTCGGCACCTGTAGATCAAGCGGCTAAGGCGCCAGCCACATATACCAGAGCTGGGGGGTTCGAATCCAGCCCAAGTGTGCCAAACAACAATAATAGCTATGACCAAAAATTGGCCGGGCGTTGTGGCGGGTGCCTGTAGTCCCAGTTACTTGGGAGGTTGAGGCAAGAGAATCGCTTGAGCCCAGGAGTTGGAGGTTGCTGTGAGCTGTGATGCCACAGCACTCTACCCAGGGTCACAGCTTGAGGCTCTATCTTAAAAAATAAATAAATAAAAAAAAAATACAAAATTTCCATGTTTATTTTTCCCTTACCTCTTTCTCCTTCAATTCTGTGATACATGAGTAGATTCTCTGTCCTTTCCCCTCCTTCTCTCCTTCTCAATCTCTCTCTGTGTGTGTCTTGTTAGATATTTCTCTAATTTGTTAAGTGTTTTCTTAGGCATATGAATGCAGCCTGTGTTCCTTCAGTGTGGGACTAATATAGCTGGATGAAATGAACAGATGATGGTGTACGAGAGAAAAGAAGAAAGAAAAGGAAGAGGAAAAGAGAAAGACAAAATAAGAAAGGGAAGGAACCTGGAATGGAAGGAGGGAAAGAAAAAAGGAAGGAAGGGCAAATAAGAGAGGGCGTGTCTTTGTTGTCTACTTGCTGTATGATGAATAACTTTAACCTTGAGGCAAACAACAGTTCTTTTACTTTTCCCTAACTTTGCTGAATCACTGTTCCGTGTAATATTGGCAAGGACTGCAGGCCTCAGACACTTGGCTGAGCTGAAAGTCCAGGACATCATACTTACGTGGCTGACAGGTGGTATCTCAGCTGGGACTGTCACCCACAGCCCCACAGTTCTCCCCCCATGGTGACTCCATGTGCCTTGGGCTTCTCGCAGCATGATGGCTGGGTTTCAAGAGGCAAGAAGTGAAAATGGCCCATCTTCTTCAGAAGTCCAAAAATGTCACTTCCCCTGCATTCTGGTGGTCGGAGCCCATCATAAGAACAGCCCAGATGCAAGAGGAGGCAAGAAGCCCTGCCTAGCTCCCGCTGTGGGAAGACACACACGTGTACCGGTTGGTGAAAAGCTGTTGTAAGCCAACCTTGGAAACTCACTACCATAGGAAGAAGGAAAGGACTCACCAGCCGCCTCCACCCCTGCCAGCACCAGCACTGCCACTTCAGACATTGCTCCTCAGCACGGAAGCTGAGGAGACCCTTTAACCCTCACACCAGAGCACATGAGCCACACTCAGGGGTTACAGTGGCCTATGAAGTATCACTCAGCCTGCTACAACCCTTGAGGCTCTCGTGAGTCCAGCCTTTGCGCTGTCTCCCTGGCTCCCTGCATTCCACACCCACCTCCTGGCTGCTTCTCAAACTGCCCAAGCACATTCTTATCTTGGGGACTTTGCCTTTGCTCTTTTGTCTGTCTGGAAAGCATTCTCGAGTTATTCGCAAGTTTCATTCCCTCATTTCTTTTTACCCTCTCACATCAGGGAAGATCATCCTGCCATTCTACAGAAAAGGGCAACCTCCACGGTCCCACTGCTGGAGACTGGATTCTGTGTCCCCCAGATCCACAGGTGGAAGCTCTAACCCCAAGAGTGACCTCATTTGGAGCAAGGAAACTAGTACGGTTAGAAGACATCATAGGGAGAGTCATGATCTGATGGGATTAATGTCCTTATAAAAGAGACATTTGTTCATTTGTTTCCCCAGTCCCTGTCTGCCATGCAAGGAAACAGCACAAAGACAGTCGTGTGTAAGCCAGAAAAAAGGCCCTCACCGAAAACTGAACTGTCTAGCATTCTGATCTTAGACATTCTAGCTTCTAAAAGTGTGAAAAAAGAAATTTCTCAACCAGGCACGGTGGCTCATGCCTGTAATCATAGCACCCTGGGAGGCTAAGGTGAGAGTACTGCTTAAGGCCAAGAGTTCAAGACCAGCCTGAGCAACATAGCAAGGACCCCATCTCGACAATAAAAAAAAAAAATACACAAATTAGCTGAGCATGGTGGTGTACCACTGTAATCCCAGCTTCTCTGGAGGCCGAGGAAGGAGGATTGTTTGAGCCCAGAAGTTTGCAGTTTCTGTGAGCTATGATGATGCCACAGCACCGTAGCCTGGAGAAGAGAGCAAGACCCTATCTCAAAAAATAAGTAAATAAATAATAGATTAGTAAATGTCTATTGTTTGAGCCATGTGGTCCGCAGTGTTTGCTATGGCAGCCTAAGCAGAGTAACGGCCACGAACTCCCTCTACCCACCTGCCCTGCCTCTCTGTCTCCTCATCCCTCATCACCACCAAGACAACTAGACATTGATTAGCACTTGTGTCTGCTCCCACCAGAGGACACGCTCCATGAGGAGAAACTTTCTCCGTTATATTCACCACCCTCTCTGTAATACCTAAGAGAGGCCGCACAAAGAGGCTATCCCTAAATACTTGCTGAAAGATCTGAAGGAGAAAGTGGAGTTATTTTTCATGTGCATAAAGGGAGCAACAGCATTGCTTTCTTCCCCAGCAGAAAGCAGAACATTTCTCCCCAGTCCTGGCAAAGACAATACATGTGTTCCAAAGGCGATGCTGACGAAATGCTGCTGGGATCACACCTTACATGAGCCGGACGACAACACAGTGGAGCAGGAAGCAAACAGCGTGTGATGGTAGCTGATCCGGGCGGTTCGCAGATCGGAATTGCTCATGGGCTGAGCAGGCTCCATTTTCGCGCCTGGTCATGTTGGTGGACTCTATCTATCCCTCAGGAGCCCGCTGGAGCAGCACAGCCTGGGTAGACCTATCCCCTGGGGAGGAGGGATCAGTCTCCATCACAGACCCGTGATGTGTGTTTTGAATCCGTGGCAACACTGCAGGTATACCCAGAGCACCTCCCAAGAGCTCTGGGAGTTTGTTTCCATAACAGGCTTGCCGAAGGCACCCGGTGAGACATTGCCTGGTGTCTCTGTGCTGGAAATGTTGACGCCAGAACATTAACCCTTCATGGCGATTGTCACTAACTCTTTAACACCGAGGGATGACGTGCAACAACCTCTGGGAGAGGTGACTCCGGAAGGAGCTGAGGACATACCACATTTTAAAATGTAGACTGCTCTGTCTCTCTGGCCAAGGGCTGAATAAAGGAGCTGATGTTGCAGTCCTGATTTACTGACCAGGAAACGGATAGTGAATAAATTGTTTAAGGTCACGTCACAGAGGGATTAAAAGAAGAATCAAGATGAGTTAAGTAATTCAAACTAATGGTCTGGTTTTTCAGTGTCAGTTTCCGCAGTTCCACAGCAAGAACATAAAAACTACTGACTAAGAGGCCATGTGAAGGGACCATTTCTAACTTCCATCCAGGTTGTCTAGCTGAGTTTCCCCTTTTCAAACCAGCTCTCTACAGATGCACCATGACCTCCTGGCAGAAATCTGGGAGCCACAGTAAGCAGATCCACAAAAATAAATTTGACAGGCACTCTATATTAGTTCACTAGGGTTGCCATGAAATCACCGTGAAACAGTGGTAAATTTCTGGCTTAAAACTCCAGAAATGTATTCTCTCATAGTGCTGGAAGCCAGACGTCTGAAATCAAAACATCAGCAAGGTGGTTCCTTCTGGAAGCTCTGAGGAAGAATTTGTCCTATGCTTCTCTCTTAGCTTCTAATGGCTCTGGTAATCCTGCTGTCCCTTAACTTATGGGCACATCACTTCAATGTCTGCCTCTGTCTTCATGTGGCTTTTCTCCGTGTGTCTCTGTCTCCTCTTTTTCCATCTCTTATAAAGACAGGGGAGCTAAGAGCCTGCCCCAGCTTCAGGATGATCTCATTTGGAGCCCCTTATTCTCGTTACATCCACAAAAACGCTTCTTCCGAATAATAACACAGTCTGAGGTTCCAGGGGGTTAGGAGTTGGCCATATCTTCTTAGGGGACAAAAGTGAGCCTCTTTCTTTCTTTCTTTCTTTCTTTCTTTCTTTCTTTCTTTCTTTCTTTCTTTCTTTCTTTCTTTCTTTCTTTCTTTCTATCCTTCCTTCCTTCCTTCCTTCCTTCCTTCCTTCCTTCCTTCCTTCCTTCTTTCTTTTTTCATTTTTGAGACAGAGTCTTACTCTGCTTCTCTGGGTAGAGTGCCATGGTGTCATAGCTCACAGCAAACTCAAACTCTGAGGCTCCAATTCCCCTGCTTTAACCTTCAGACTAGCAGGACAATAGCTATATACCACCATGCCCAGCTAGTTTTTCTATTTTTAGCAGAGACAGGGTCCTGCTCTTGCTCAGGCTGATCTTAAACCTACCCAACTTGGCCTCCCACAATGCTAGGATTACAGGTGTGAGCCACTGAGCCCAGTCCGCACTATAATTCTTAATCCAAGCTCTCAGCAAGCTCCCAATATCATAGATATAAATGTTGATCTGTACTTAGTTCTGAAGTATAGATGGGATAAATGGCATTGAACCCTCTGTAATCTGTAATGCTCCCTCTTCTAAAGTTAATTCTTTCTTTCAAAGCTCGTCTTTGCTTATATCTTGGCAAACACAAGCCAATAATTCCTACAGATTCCAGCCATACTCTCCCTAAACCCCACTGGTTCCTCAGACATCTCCATTCCTGCACATTCATACCGGAAAGCATATGGGCTTTGGAACCTGACCTCTTGGAACTCTGTCACGTCATGTCATGTTGAACGAGGTACCCACCCTCTCTCTGGCTCAGTCTGCTTAGCTATAAAATAGGCCTTACCACAAGAATTAATGGCATTGTACATAAACACCCAGTGGGGTGCCTTGCTTGCATATAGCAAGGGTTCAGTCAATGCTACTCAGCATGATTATTCTTCCAGGGAACATATTTCTTCTCTGTGTTGAGTGCCTACTCTGGCAATGGCACAGAAATGGGCATTGAGGGAGTTATTCTGAAGCCAGAGAAGAAACCTCATTGCCCTTGGAGAACTCACAAACAGATTCTTCCTCTGTTCTGAAATTCTTAGAGGAAGAAGGTTTAGTCATTTCCTCAAATCAGAATGCACAGGTCATGGCTCTTTCTGTATGTGGGAAGGTATAAGGTATCACCATTACTAATGATTCGTATTCATCCTAATTTAATAGCGCTTCTAAAAAGAAATTACTTTTCAAAAGCAACAATATTTTTCCTCCAGAAAATCTATTTTCCGTAGAAGCTTCCTGGCTCTTCTTATGAACTAAACATGCTCATTTCCTCATGTTCTATGTTACTACTGATTTTCAACCACTCGGGCACATTTTAGCAATCTTCTGTTCCCTTAAGTGGTGGCATTTCACATTGGCCAGTAAATTCCACAGGTCTCACCTCACCATAGCATACCCTTATTAGCACTTGTGCTATTCCATGAAAAGTATTCCCCTGTGAGTCTGTCTGTTACAATGTGACTGCTAGTCAGAATTACACCCCAGAAGCTTTGCAGGGATCCTCCAGAATTTTCTGAACCATCAAAAGAGTTGATAACGATCAATCTAGTTGGAATGATCAATATATCCCACTCTCTGCTAATTTCATGGGAATAGCACATCTGCCTATTATTTGTAAGACAGCGCTCGTGGATTGCTATCATGAACTACAAATCACGATGCTCATCAGCAGATGAGTCTGTTCTGTGATCCTGTGAGAGAGCAGAATGCCACTTTCCTAAGATCATTTGGGCTGCTGTTACTTAAATTACGCCCCCACTTTTAAGTCTAAGACAAGGATTGAACACTGCCAGTGCATGTAACTAATTCAGCCTACCAGTGAATTTTATCTGGGTGACATAGTACAATTGTTTTTTGTTTTGTTTTTAGTGGGCAGGCAGTTCCCAATTCAAAATGGACTAATTTATGCTAGTGCCTGGTCTCTAAAGGCATTTTAATTGGTGAGTCCTGGAGAAATACAGCAACTTCACTGGAAGATGTTCAATAGCGTTGGCTAATAGGCCCACTTAAGACTACTAATAACTCCTTGTCTGCTAGGCACACCCATGGGGAGCTGGCGTGGTCATCCTGACTCATGGGTTCATATTTCAAACTTACTCAGACAGTTAATGGCCAGATTGTTTGATTCCAAAAACCACATGCTAAATTTCACTGAGTGATGGCACTTCAGTATTTCCTAAGTTATAGCATTTTGGTATTCAGCTGTGAAAATGCCAGAAATGATACGCCTGAAATTTTCCCTTAGTAGAACACTGGATTTTTTAACTTAGCATTTTAAATAAACTCTAACCTGGCCCAATATAGCCCAGAATAGAGCTAGAAATTTGCTCAGGAGCTTGAATTTTTGTGGCAGAGCAAACATCAAGCAGGTTTATACGTCTTTCCCACATGGAAAACCTGACCTACTCATGTTGGGGGCCATGTTTCATGGAATAAGTTTTCCTTACACAAATATTTTGGGCAAACTCCCCAATAAATATAGGTAAGTAATCTTTTTCTTTTCTTTTTTTTACTATAGGACATCTGGGTCTTTAACATATTCCAAGAAGAGCTACAATACATGTTATTTCCCAAATTCATTTTTCTACATGATTCTTTATGCACAGAATAGCTGTTCAGCAGTATTCTGAGAACATACTTTGAGAAAGGCAGCTATGGGCTGGTGGGCAGAATGTGGGACAAATACTTAATGCTTCAGCATCATCCTGGAACCTGAGCTACTTCTAAACACTTACCAAACCTTATGAGACATTAAGCAGGTCCCAGAACTGCCATGAGTGACTCTTCATGTACAAAGTGAGTAAATTAAGGTCTCTCCCTGCTCAAATACTTTCTGACTTTCCCCAGAGCATTATAATATTATATTTGGTCATTTTCACTAAATGACCTACCGGGAAGAAATAATAGCATGCTACAGAATTCCAGGACTTTCCTGGGCCAACCTGACTTTGCAGAAATAACTTAGGATTCCAAGGGGAACAGTTGTAATTTTCCCAGAAAGTCATTGCATTTTCTTCATTGGTGCTTCAAGTCTTAAAGTGTTAAGATCGCTAAAACAGGCTGCTGTTGCCTGGTTAATCAACCCAAGATTTTTTTGAGTAGAATTATTGTCAGAATCCTTAAACAGTCTTACTTGAGTAATGAAACTGAGGGACGTTGAAGAATTTTATTATTCAGTTTCTTAACTTTGCTAGAGGTAGATCCTAAGTTAGCACCCCACCCCCAACTCCGGTTTCCAATTTATTGATGTGGTTGGGTTTTCCTTCCTCACTGCTGTGAACAATGTTGGAAAAGGAGATCATAGGCCCATGTCTCTTTCTGAGTGTTCACTTCCTAAGGTTTAAATCTAATGACTCATCTTCAGGATTAGCTTAAGTGGCCTGACAACAACTAAGCACTGCTTTCAACAGTGATTTTTCTTTTGATGGTTCAGGAAGAAGTGGTAGCATTTTTTGTACAGGTCACAAATACAGGCCGCTATCCTCCCCAATTTATGACTCTTCTTTTTAAATCCAAGAACTAGGGGAAAAAGTTTTCTGTTTGTTTCTCAATTTAAGAAAAAACAAGCCTTGTTATGAATGAGAACAGAGAGTTGTCTAAAAATAATACCTCCAATTAGGTAATGAAGTTGTAATAAAGTACATTCAAAATGAAAATTAATTCCCATTAAGCAACTTATTCTGAGCACTGTTTGTTCTTATCACAGACACAAAAATACACTTTGACATTTCTCCTCGATAATGATCTGTACTTGAAGAATTCAAAGTCTTGTAATATACTTGAGTGAGTATAAATGGGAAAACAAACAGGACACTACATGAGAATTGGCCAATGTTTGGTGGTGGCTGAAAAGTATATGTGAATTTATATCTAGTCGTTCTAGCAAGATTTGGTGGAAATGAGAAAAACATTTTGGCAGGGAGAGCCTATTAATTCACATCTACTAGTTACAAGAGCTAGAAATCCAACTCAAACTGGCACTTAGGGAAAAAAATGTAATGTATTGGCTGGGAAGTCTGAGACTGCATCCTGTTTCAAAGTGGTGAGATCTGGGACCCAGTCTGTGATGCCTGGGCTCATTCCTTTCTCTCCCCTTCTCTTTCCACTCACCTCTGCTGGGTTTTAATCTCAGGCTCTCCCTTTGGCAGTAAAATATCTTCTCATAGCCTCAGACCCACTTAATCCTTATAGCTCCTGGTCCCAGAAGAGGAGAGAGACTCTCTTTCAGCTCCCACTATCAAATCTCAAGGAAGGGCTCTGGTAGGCCCTTTTGAGTCACGTGCCCTTAGCTGAACCAATCACCATGATCAGAATGCTGGGCTACTCTGATTGGCCATTTTGGGGTCATGGGCCCACCCTAGAGTCAGGACAAACAGGGATCTATCCTATCAGCATGGAGGAAGGAGGGACAGTTTTACAAAGGAAGAGAGACTGGCAGGCACACGCAGTAGATGTCTAGTACCAATGACACCACCTTCCTGACAATCACAGCACTGTGAGCTGAAGGCAACCTCCAGGTTCAGTTAGCCTCCTCTTTTCTACACAAGGTTCTTCTGAGAACTCCTAATAGCATGGTGACCCAGGGCATGTTTTAATCCCCCCCCCATCATTACCATTCTCAGAGGTGTCTGCTGCTTGAAGAACAAAACCCAGACACTCAAAAATGTAATAGAAACAAATAGATTTGTGAGACAACATTCCAACAATTCAAAGAAATACATCATTTATTTGTAGGGAAATTATTTTTCACTTAAATCTCCGGAATTTTCTTTTTCCTTTTCTCTCGCTCTCTCTCTCTCGTCTCTAGTTTTCAATAGGAAAAATAAGGTTAAAAAATGTAAACATACTATCCTTCTATTCTACTCCAATGTCCCCCTAGCCTACCGAATAGTCAACTGGTAGGAGAACCATAAAACAGCCTGTGAGTGAACACTTTCTGCCTGAAAACATGTGCTCAGGGCTCAGGTAGAATCAATGATTCATACTTGAACATTTTGTCTTTAAATTCTGGCTTGTCCTCTGAGTCATGGTTTCCACACTGGCTGGTCCTTCTGCCTAGAACACAAGTCGTCCTGTCGACAGGTGGCTGGCCCCTTCCCTTCTCCATCTTCACCTCCACAGAGAAGCTTTCCTGCCTTGTCTATAATAGCGGACCACTCACCAAGTGTCCTGTCTGCTCCCATTGTGGAGCTAGCCGCCGTTGGTTACGTGTCTACCTCCTTAGTTATTGTTGGTCCTGGATTATAAACCCTGGGAAAGCAGATGTCCGCCTTATTTGCAGATGCCCACCCAGCTGCGAACATGATGCCTGGCGTGATGCAGAGAGCACAGAATGAAGGCGTAAAGTCTGCCCAAAGAAAGAGGCAGCACAGGACTTCTTGGTACTCAGCCAGGCTAAAAAAAGCAAGGAGAAGCTTTACCTACCAGGAAGAGAGAGCTGCTTTCTGGGGGAAATTGCGACTGTGAGGAGATGGAGTGGGGGAGGGGACTGAGCTTCTCCTTCAGACACCATCTGCGATCCCCCCATCGTACCCATTTCAGCGTGTGTTCTCACCCCTGTCCTGGCAACTCCCGCTCTCGGGAAAGAGCAGATAAACTCCTTACCAGGTTGCATGTGATTTAAAAGCAGCTTAATAGGGTGAGCTTTTCCAGGGTGTTTTGAATTTTAATGCAAACCAAACCCTCAAACTTTTATCAATTGATTTCAACCATCCAGCTGGGGAGACTAAGAGATATGAGATATTTCTAGGGTACAGAAAAGGGGAAAATATGCATAATGCTGTCTTTGATATCCTCAATTTGTAAGGAAATAACATACCACTCGTGTTTCTGTACTTGGTGGATTTAACCCTGAATTTCCCATTATACACACACTTCCTATCACATATACAATATGCAACATATGTGAGCGGTGTAAGTCTTTGAAACTCACACTTTTGTTGCCTCAGAAGTTTCTGAGGTTGAGAGAAAATGGATTCTTTTTCCCTAGAAGTAAAGAAGAGGCAAGGCAAAATAGCCCAGAACCCTAGGGAGATTTTCATCAGAGTCTTCGGGTAAGAAACAAGCAGAGGAATGGGGAAACAAAAGAAAGGGGAATGAGAGGGAGGACAAGCGACCTATTAATCTTACGACATCTGAGAGTGAGGTTAGAAATAAACATTTTGCCTGGGGTGGATGGACTAGGTCCTAAAGTGTGTTATTCACATGTGGGGACCTTTTTTTTTCTTTGTTCTTTTTGGGGTTTGGAGCTGAGTTTGGAATAAATCCATCCTTAACCACTGTACTTCAGCTGAAAGAGTTGTCTAACTAATATTGATGGAATTCAAGTTTCTAAAAAGGTCTGCTCCTTCTAGGACATGCTGTTGGTTTACAGGTTTCTAATCTCTCTTAAAATGCAGAAGCACACTTCATCTTTCTGAATGTGTATCTATACTGGTGGGTGAAAGCCCTGTCACAGGGTGAAATTAGCCAGGCCCTAGGTCATCCATGGTTGTGTGGATAAAGTCTTCACATGGTAGCCTGGCTGCTCGGTGTGGGAACTCTCATTTTCAAACCAG
The DNA here is from genome assembly GCA_963574655.1 of Perodicticus potto. NCBI lineage: Eukaryota > Metazoa > Chordata > Mammalia > Primates > Lorisidae > Perodicticus > Perodicticus potto. The sequence goes on from CAUYRH010014660.1 coordinate 20,147, forward strand.
CCATCCTCTGCTAATTGGGTCTTGTAGATGAGCTTGCCTCCAATCTGTTCCTGCCTCTCCACCTTCGCAGCTCAGTGCTGTGAGTAGATTGATGCTGCTGTGTCAGCTAAGCACTTGGTTCCAACTTACTGAGGAAAATGTAAAAAATGCTACTAACAATTAGAGATGCTGGGCCTCAAACAAAATAATTTGCTTTCTTATGGTTTCCTTCTGGAAGTCACCCCTAGACGTCTAAGGTGATAAAATGAATAATTGGAGCTCAGAAAACACTTTTTTCTTAATTACACATTAATAGGAGGGTACAAATAATTAGGTTACATTGTTTACATTTGTTAAGTAAAGGTCAAGTTGTAGTTGAGCTCTTCATGCAGGGGGTGTGCTGTGTACCCTTACATCATTCCCATCAGGTGAAGTTTACCAATCCCCCCCTTCCCCTCTCCCGTTTCCCACCTCCCCTTTACCCCCCACTTGAATTTAATTGTGTTTTTCTCTCATGTGTAGTTGTTTATCTATTGGTTTCATATTAGTACTAGAAAACATCTTAATACCAGAAAAAGCGTGGTAACACCACAAACAACCAGAGAATAAGCCATGACATCCTTCAATTTGTAGTATTTCCCTCTACTTGTGGGCGCCCATCAAAGAGACCTGAGCCCGTGCCCACCTGGCAAGTCCTGCCCAGATCACGAGTTTCCATGAGCCCTTGGGACCACTGTTCTCTGGTCTTCTGCTAGGCCTCTGCATATAGAAAGGCAATTTATGCCTTTGTCCATAACAGCGAGCCTGTCAAGTTTCTCAACTTTCCAGTGCCTCTGTTTTTAGCCTGGAAGAACAAGCTGATAGTTCAGTAAATACTGTCATTTCCTCAAGCTTTTGAAATGTTTTGAACAGGCCACAAAAGCTTTGAATTTCCCACATTATTTGTAACCACTTTGAATGGATCCTAAGGCTTAATTTAATTTGTACTGGGGATTTCTTGTTTCTGGTCAAAACAAGCTGCTCTGTGGTGGCGCCTGTGGCTCAACAGAGTAGGGCAAAGGCCCCATATGCAGGAGGTGGCGGGTTCAAACCCAGCCCTGGCCATAAACTGAAAAAATAAAAAAATAATAATATTAAAAAGACCTCTCATTTAGAGTGGTGCCTGTGGCTCAAAGGAGTAGGGTGCCGGCCCCATATTCCGGAGATGGTGGGTTCAATTCTGGCCCCGGCCAAAAACTGCAAAAAACAAAACAAAAAAAAAGCTGCTCTATGAAAAATAAGGTACATAAACCAGTTAGAAAGAGAAATTCTCCTGGGAAGGCTAAGTTTGAAATAATACACTTTAAAACTCCAGAACATACGCAATCAGTCTGTCCTAGATGCATAACTCTGGAATTAAAATAAACTTCTAACTTTCCATTTTGCTGATGACTCCCAGGGAGACTGAAAGGCTGGGCCAGTCACAGTGCTGGTTAATAGCAAAGGTAAGATTGGGCTCTGTGCTATGACTTTAAAATAAAGGATCACCTCTGCCTTGTAGTGCTTTCTAAGTCAAATCTTTCCACTTATTCAATCAACATGATTATGACACAGACTTAGTCCCTGCCTTCATGCGAGTTGTACTCAAGTGGGTGAGAGAGATGAAGAAATAAGGGTAATTTCAAATGGAGATATGTACTATAAGGGAAACAAGGAAGAGAATGAGGGAGATAATAACAGGGAGTACTGACTCCTACATAATGGTACTTCTCACCTTTTGAAAGAATGGTATTTAAACTCAGAGATCTGAAAGATGAAAAAGAGACAGCTGTGGAAGTAGTTCTGAGAGGCTTGAGAAGACGATTCCAGCCATCCAGAGGTGCCTTCAATTTTGTTGAGCATGAGACCAGTCTAGATTGTCCCCGTGATAAAGGATATACTTACGGTGTCCAAGTATGAACTGACTACTTGACCCTGATGCCTCCCTGGTTCCAACTCCAACTTCAGCTCCTTCTAACATCTGTACAAAGTGAGTTCTTCTTGTTATTTGGGATGAGACCCACACTCTCATCTCTCTTCTCCCATCCTTCTTCCAAAAACAGTGTAAGGAAAAAAGCTGAACTTGCTTAGGGTTCCTGCTCAAGCAATCTTGACTCCTTCCTGATTTAATTGAGGATGGATCCTTCTAAGAAGAATATATATATATACAATTAAACATGAGGCTTGGGAAATTATTCAAATCTGTACTTCAGAAGTTGATGAGAATTCCACTTGCCCTCATCAGTTATATTTATATCATAATGAGCTCAATTTTCCATATTTTTACAGACTAAACAGATGTATAGCTGAAAAATGATGCTCAGAAAATACATTTGCATGGGACCTGTTATTTGAAAGCATAGACGGTCCTGACAACATCTGAATCCATTGCCCTCTTAAAATCTGTTCCATCAAAATATTCTAGAGCCCCTGATGCTCATCTTTATTTAAATTTTTCATTGTATCTTTTGGGCGTAAGTAGGAAAGTTTTCTCAAAGTTTCAGCCAAGCCCATTTAAACTCCCTGGTGTCAGATCTCACACACTATGATAGAACACTTTGCAATACCATGAACATAAACTCAACCTCTCTATCTGACCTAGCAAATAACTTTAAGATGAGCTTGAACCTGACTGCTAATGCTCGCGGGAAGCCTGGTTGCTCTCCGGCCAGTTGGTTCGTCTGGGTTGATACTAATGAAGTTGGAACTACAGATTCAATTCCCCTGGGGATTAATTAGCTTCACACAGAGAAAAAATTCTTCCCAATTTCTCTCATAGCCCCAGTCATCTATTTTGGAAGTGCACTCACTGGGGATAGAAAGAAGGGTGTCCTACACCAGTCTCCCTCTACATTCTCTAGAATCCCTCTTCTTTCCACAAAGTTTCTTGCAAGAGGGGTTTAGACTCACAAGCTTAGCTCCCTTATTTCAGATTTACTACTTAACTATCTATATTCCTCTTTCCTCTCAACATCATTAAATAGCTCCTACTAAAACCACCAGCAATCTGCTAACTGCCAATACATTTCTCTAGGGAGAAAAAAAGAAAGCAAACACAAGCCCTTCATGGGAGATAAATGAGTCCTAGTGGATACTGTGTGACCTGGTCCTTCCCCAGCTGCTGGGATGGTTGGGGGCTGGAAGCTCTCAGCTGAGTTGCTCTGCCGGCATCTATTTCAGCTGGAGGAAGTTATTGCTGTCTTGCCCAGTGTTTTTTGTCTTTCTGGGGATGGCCAGCATCCAATCACTGGTCGCTAGGGAGTGGATATAAAAGTCCAGCCCTCTTTTCTTAAATCAAGAGAAGCCTGAAGAGCCATTCTTGTTCCCAAGCTTCCCGTATGATCAACAGAAGCCCTTGTTGTAACTGCCCTGATATGGCATCTTGAGGAGACCGGCTATACAGTGACAGTGTGAGTACACTGGACTCTTTCCATCATGCAAGGACAGTGGTTGGTTCAGATAGGCATATGGACATGTTTTAGGAGGCATAGACTTGTCTTTTCTTCCCGCAGGGCATCATCCAGAAACATTACCCAAGAGCTTACAGAGTATCTGATCCACTGACATGAGCACTACTTAACATCATGTTGGACCAAACAACATTATCTTGGGCTCTATTGGTCTCATTACTTACTGTGCCATTCAGAAGCTTTAGGCTCAATGGAGCAATGGCATGAAATTTAGAAGGTGCAATTAGGTGCAAACTTGGATATGACATCCTGCAAGGATGTCAACATACACTCTAAATCAGTTAGCATTACATGGTAGTGGGTTGTTAGTACGTAGAATGCACATATTCAGAGCCAAGGCAAGGAAGTAGCCGTGATCCTGGCCACCACTGTACCCAGTGATAGGCTTTTGGTCCCAATAACACTGGTTTCTATGGATTTAAAAGTCCTAGTGTAGAATGGAAACATTTGCACCAAGGGGCAAATCAAGAGTCCCATTGGACTTTAAGCTAGTGGGCTGTACCCAGTCACGTGAGGTGTCTCATGACCATAGATAGGAACACAAAGCAGATTGTCTTCATCCTGGCAGGACTTACTGCTTGCAGCCTTCATGAAGAAGTAAGGCTTCTGTGACACAGTGGGGAGAGAGATTAGGGTAGGCACCCAGGTGACCCACCTGAGTGTCTCTTGATAATTCTTTCCTCAATTTTGATAGTAAATTAATAAAGATAGCAGTCACAGCCTGAGAAGGGCATACTGATCAGTGTTTAGATCCCTCAGGGTTGAGGGTCTGGTTAACCCACTAAGAAAACCACCTAAACCAGCAGAAATGACAGCTGATGGTAAGGTAATTCTAGAATGGATAGAACAGTTGCCATTTCAAGATCAGTTACAGTGATGAAGGCTAAAATACAGCCCATTAACCTTTTTCTTGTAAGTTTTCTCAGGGAAAGCAATCAAACAGAACTCTGTAGTTGTTCCCACAACTTCAGATAAAATCAGATCAAATTAGTTCATGGAGTGGACTATACAATTCACGTCTTAGTGAACCAGCCCAATCCTCCTTCTCAAGATTGGCATCTATTGACCTAGTTGTTTGGAGTGTTGATAGCTAAAGATTTTCAGTTGAGTTGCCTACAGAAATGACCCTATGCTAAGAGCCACCTCACACAAGGTCATGCCTTCTTTTCACTGGCAGCACACAGACAATGACTGCTTAATCCTGGGAGGGTATAAATAACTGGCCACTTTGACTCAAGGCAGGACAACTCTGAAAGGCCATTCCAGTTTCTGAGCTCCCCATGGAACAGGATGAGGCCTTCATGAGTGTATCACAGTCCAATTTCCCCCTCTGACTAACCTGGCTTTTCCTGTCTCTTCCCCATGTGTATTGACATTGGCAACACTCTTGGATAAACTTTCTACACATCGATCTCTCTCTATTTCCTGGGGAACCTAAGATAGGAGCCTTAATATAGGAGGAGGTTATAACATAGTGTTTGAGGGCATGGATTTTTGGTGTCCCATAGAGCTTGTTCAAATCCCAGCTTTCCATATGCTACTAACCTGTGAAGTCTTCAGCAAGATGTTTACCTGCTCTAAGCTTCTGTTTCTGCATCTGCAAAATGATCAGAATAACATGGGACTTCAATGGCTATTGTTAATGAGTAAATTACATACAATAAAGGTTTTAGCACAGTGTTTAACATAATACATAATAAATGGGAAGTACATACATTTAAGTATTTCTGTTGAGTTCCCGTGAAGCAGACCCTGACCAAAGTACTAGAGCCCAGGTAGGTTATAGAAGAGATGATGCCATGAAATCCTTAAAGCGGAGAAGGAAAGTGAGATGGAGAAAGGAAAAAAGGCAAAAGTTATTGCTGTCGGCAGTTAGGGCTCAGTCCCACCAGGACTCAGACAGCCGGAAAGATTGGACAGAACTTGCTCTCCTCTAGTTGAACTGCCAGAGTAGAAATCTGGGATACTTATCCCCAACTCCTATCTTTCATCTGTTGACATCTTTCCCCTGGGGCATGAACTCTTTGTTATTTTTAGCCTTTCTCACTTGCCCCATGGGCCAAACACAATCCAGCAACCAGAGAAAGCCCTTAGGCAGAGAGAGAGCAGTGGGTGCAGGCAGAAGGTCCTGGTGTGTGCAAGAATGGGGAGTACTGAAGGGACGAGGACGGGCAGTGAAAGTTCGGGCTGTGACTTGTATTTGCCCATATCCTACAGTACTAGCATCTTTTCATATGTTTTCACTGCCTTGTCTTGGCTCCCTCATTGTCTTATATTTGGGGATAAGTGAGTTGGATAATGTCTCCCCCAAATGCCTGTCCATGTCCTAACTCCTGGAATCTGTGAGTGTGAATTCATTTGGAAAAGGGGATTTTATAGATGTCATTAAATTAAGGATCTTAAGACAAAACCATCCAGGTGGGCCCTAAATCCCATGATAAATTGGCTTTACAAGAGGAAGGCAATGGGGGTTTTGAGACAGGAGAGGATGTTCATTGTGACCACAAAGGCAGTTTGGAAGATGCAGCCAAAAGCCAGCATCTCCTGGAAGCATAGGAAGCAGCAGCAACTAACACCTTGATTTTGGACTTCTCACCTCCAGACCTGTGAAAGAATAGATTTTTGTTGTTTCAAGCCAACGCGTTTGTGGTAATTTTCATGACAGTTATAGAAAACTTCTAGAGACAGTTTCTGGGGACTTGTTTCTGACCTGTCGTTAGGGAGCACCAGCAGCCTTTATAGGAATTTAGTTTTCTTGGAGCAACAGGCAAATGGACCAGTCCTCCAGTCGCCACTAGGTTTTTGCTAGAAAGACCTGCACCAACTATGTTCCCCAGATGTGCTCTAGGTCTTCAGACAGGCGTAGAACATCCTGGACCCTGGTGCCCTGACCCTGAACTGCAAGCGTAGCTCTTCTCTGAAGTTCTCTGGTCATTTCAGACAAGCCACAGGGCACAAAGTATCTTCTACACGCAGAAAGCTTTAAAAAATGAATTAAATTAAGGCTGATTGATGAAACCGATGACTCTATTAGAAGCACTTCAAAATACTTTCTGCAAATTGATGCAAAAGTTGGATAGTGATTTCACAAACACTTACCCAGCTTCTGTGGTGTGCCAAGAATTTTGCCGGGTGCTAACTTCTCATACGCAAGAATCCCCAAGGGAAAGTAATGGTGGATTTATGAAATACATTGACTGAGGCCCACACTCTCACTCAGGCAAGGGCTGTACACATGGTGTGTTGGGTGAAGACCCACTTTGACCCGGTTCTGGATGGGCTTGTGACCATTTACTTGGTGTTCTGCTGCCCATCCTGCAATCTGTTTGTTTGCAGTGTGCTGTCCAGGGATGATGTAATGAGAAGGCACTGTCCCCAGGCACACTGATGCAGAGGCAGCAGTGGCCCCAGCATTCTATTCCCCTTTTCTTATTTTTTTTTAAATTTAAAGTTAATGAGAGGGTACAAACAACCAAATCACAATATTTTAGTTTGTTAAGTAGAGTCCCTCTTGTAGCTATGCTCTGTATCCAAAAGGTGTGCCGTACACCCCTACATTGTACCCATTTAGTGGAAGCACCCCATGCTCCCTCCCTTTCTCCCTCCCCCCAACTTAATTGAAATGAATTTTTTCATATAGGCATGAATTGGCGTGAATCTCCTATGCAGATCGTCTACTAGTTTCTTATTTTAAAGGATGACATCTACATGCTTGATGTAGGAGGAAAAGAGGATCCTTCTCAGCTGTCCTTCCTGAACCAGCCGGTCCAACCTCCTCCCAATGCTTCAGAGACTTCTGGCCCAGCAACCCACCTGCCTGTGGTACTCTGGGCTGAACGGCCCCTGCTGCCCAAATGTTTATACTTATGAGACTTAACTGCATTGTTAGGTGTCATCTCCCCTAGGTGGTTGGCGAGTAACTGGCATGCAGGAGCAGGATCCTAATATGGTCTTGGCTCAGAAGCCCGGATAGGTGTTCAGTAATTTGTTTGAACAAGTATTGGATGAAATTCATTAAACAGCTGAAAGGAATAAATCTTGACAATTCTCTACTCAACGCCTCCTACTGGTTTCTCATCACACCCAACAGAAAAGCCAAACTTGTCACAGTCTCCCCTGGGGCCCTCCCTGACCCGCCACCTACCACCTTTTTTTCTTTTTTAAACAGAGTTTCACTATGTTTCCCTCAGTAGAGTGCTGTGGCATCACAGCTCACAGCAACCTCAAACTCTAGGGCTTAAGTGATTCTCTTGCCTCAGCCTTCCAAGTAGCTGGGACTACAGGTGCCTGCCACAATGCCGAGCTATCTTTTGTTGTTGTTGTTGTTGTTGTTGTTGTTGTTATCGTTGTTTGGCTGGAAAGGGCTGGGTTCCAACCTGCCAGCTCCGATATGTGGCTGGCACCTGAGCCACTGAGCTACAGGCGCCGAGTCCACCTGCCGCCTTTCAGCCCCTTCCTCATGCTCCCTCTTTGATTTACTTGCTGTTCCTTGAACACACCGAGCACACTCTTTCCTCAAGTCTTGACAAGGCTGGCTAAAGTTGGCAAGTAAAAACACAGTACTCCTAGTTCAAGCTGAATTTTGAATAAACAACGATTTTATTATTTTTTTAGTGTATCTTATGTAATATTTAGGATATACTTGTGCTAAAAAAAAAAGTACTTGTTTTTTATTTGAGATTCACCTTGAACTGGCATCCTGTGTTTTATCTGCTAAGCCTATAATCTGGTGCCTCTGTACAGAATATTCTGTTGGATGTGCACAAGGCTCCGTTCCTCACTTCCCCCAGATGCTACCTTAGTACTGAGGCCTGCCCTTGGCACACCAGCACCCCCAACTCTACCTCTCTCCGTTCCCATCTCCACACTGACTTGTCCATGTTCATAGCACCAGGATAATGCGAAATACTCTATTTTTAGAGTTGTTGTCCATTTTCAAGCCATATGAGAAGGGCCTTGCGGGTCATTACAAAAGTTTTGAGATACACAAAAAATCAAGAAACATAAAATCTGCACAGATGGAAACAAACGAAGGCCTCCCCGCAACATCAATAAATTGATTGAGTTGAAACTTGAGCAAGTGAATCAGAAAGGACACTGTCAACTGTGTTTCTTGGAAGTAAAATAATGGACCAATAACACAGTCTGTCTCAAAATTTTTGTAGTGACCTACATCATCCCCATTCCCAGGACAGAGTCTGGCAGGCACTTACCAACTATTTGTTGAATAAATAAATTAACATGGCTTATAATTTTCCTTAAACTGTTAATTCCTATAGAGAATATCATCAGGTAAATTTCCAAGTTTAAAATTTTAATATTGTTTTCCTTCTAGGGTGACAGCCCCTCTCACTCTCTTACCCATCACAACAGGCCTTTTTAATAAAAAAAAAAAAAAATCTCAGATGAGAAGAGAATTTGCGTTGGCTCTCAGGTTTCTTCAGTTCAGTCTTTTCTTTCCTTTGTTTCATGCTGCATGCCAGCTTGGAAACATAAGATATTACTTATTTAGAAGCCACATAAAAACATTTCAGTTCTCATCCTTTAGTTGGCAGAAAAGTACAGCATCACAAGTCCACTGGTATTAGAATCAGAAGATTTGTTTGCCCTTGAGTTTTCCCTGCCATGTTGTGTGGGCCAATTTATCCGTAATTGACAATCTGAAGAAGGCAAAAATGGATGTTAGTAATTGAGGGGATGACCCATGCTATTCCATCCCACGTTCCACTTTTCTATTTGGCCCTTGCCCAGGGATATGAAGAGAAACTGTCCTCTGTTTTATTATAGAGTTCAGGTATAAAGGAAATTATAGTTCTTGCCCAAGCTGTCAGATGAGGTGTACTATTCCCATCTCTGTTTCTTAAACACTTGAAGGATGAGGCATTGTGGCATATGAGAAGTTGACAATAAGGAGAGTGATCTCAGCTCACCCAGTCAGTATCCAACAGAGCAGTTGTTTGAGGCAGAATTGTGCTCCATAAAAATTGGGGCTCAGAGTCTCCGTGACATCCTCCTGCTCCCACTGCCTCTGCTGCATCACACCAGATTCCATCATAATGTGTGTGAGTCCTTGTCAGCTGACCCGTGATTCTAGGCTCTAACTGGGGATTTTAGAGGTCCCTGCCAGGCACCACTCTTCAGGATTTTTCTTACTGTTTCAGAAATTATTAACAGTACTGCCCCATTAGGGGCCTTCTGTCTGGCTTCCAGAAACCTTTCAGAGTGTGCTTTTTGCCAGCTTTATACACTGAAAACCTTTCTAGCCTTCAAGGCCCATTTTTCATCCTTTACTTCGTCTCTCTGTGCCTTGAAACTCCACATTTGGCATTTGAGCAAATACTCGCTACATTTTAATGCTTTCTGTTGCTTCCCTCCCCCCACAACTAAATTATGAGTGCCTTAAGATCTAGGATAAAGATATGGAAAATTAAAAAATTATATCTGATGATGGATTCATTTTTAAATGGCCTCAATGGCACAGTTGGTGTCACACCTACGTTGGTAGCAAGGAGAAAAAGAGAGGTCTCTGTTGGTTCAGTGAATTCCTGACACTGGACTTCAGACAAGTTCATTTGACCGGAATTGAAGATGTTTCCAGACACCAACACAAGGAAGGCTGGCCTATAGCCTCTTTTGAGGAGTGTAAACTAAATATTCTCCTGCTCATCGCTGATTATACACTACCTTGAATTCTTGCAAAAATCTTGAGTTCTTAATTAAAGGATTCTTATCCCCATTTTAAGATTAAAAACAAGCTCAGTGAGGTAAGAAAATGTACCCAAGTTCACATAGTCAAGGATGAAGTCAGGACTTAAGTACAGGGTGGGTTCAATTTCAAGCCCCTAAAATTAGCTTCATGGCACCTGCCATTCATACCATAGGAATCCTGTATTTTAGATTTTAAACACATTTCTATCATCAGGATAGAAATGGGTGTGGACACAGAAATGTTATGTCAAATGCACAAACAAACTGGAAGCCTTGTGCCCCCATGGGTCAGTCAATATGTTATTTCTTTACATTTCCATGGATATTTTTAAAAACTGAATTCATAAAGTCTTCAGAAAATACCACATTTGCTCAAAATTTTCACATGCTTAACCTGATAGTGCTCAGGAAATATTAAACATCTAAATATGATCGATTGTTCTCCTAAGGGTGGTAAAAAAAAAAATCAATGTTTTACTTTTCCTCTGCTTTGGTAGAGCTTTACTTTTTTCAGGAGCTTCCTTTTGAAATCTATATGCTTAATCTCAGTAAGTCCCAGGAACCTGCAAAGCTCTGTCTGGTACGGTTCTGTTGAAAAATGTGTGGTTCAATAACCAAAATGTAACTTAATGGAAATTCTGCTCTTTGCTTGTTTGTCGCATACAATATCAAAAAGAATCAAATTCCCAAACCATCGAACACAACCCCAAACCCCATTGCCCTCACCCACATTTGCTTTCTACCCTGAAGTTCCGTTGAAGCCTCTCATTGCCTGATTCCCCCAAATTCTTTCCAGCATTCAACCCACATGAATTCTCTCTCTTCCACTTCTCTTCTCTCTGGCTCAGTATCCCTCTCCATCCATTCTTCTCATTTGCTATCACACGACAGACAATAACAACAGCGCTGCAACATTTCTAAGCAGGGAAGTTAATGATGGCCTCCATTTGTTACGCCTTTCTGTAGCCACACCTCTTGCGATGTGAGTTTGTAGCTCCTTCTGACGAGGGGGGGAGGTGACTATGTGCTTGTTCTGAGCTCAGACCTCAAAAGACCTTGCCCACATCCTTTCTCTCTATCTTTCTCTCTCTCTGTCCTTCTCTCCCCAACACAGCTATGTGAACAAGCCCAGGCTGCCTGTTGGAAGATGAGCAGAGGAAGCCTAGTTGCCCCAGCTGAGAGCATCCTCGACCAGCCTGTAGCCGACCAACCCAAACATGTGAGAGCAGAGGCCAGAGCAGCAGAACCGGCCTTCAGCTTCTCCACCAATTTCGTGTGGATGCCTGAGCAGACCGGGCCAAGGGCAGAGTGCCCGGCCAACCCACAGTCTCCTGAGCCTCGTGTTTGCTGTTTCAAGCCACTCACTACCTTTCAGAGTGTGGTTGGTCACATAACACTAAGCTAGCTGATGCATTAGTGAAAGAGGAGAACAATCAGAGATGGGAGCAGAGGGGAAATAGGGAATACTTACTCTGGAGGAAATTTTATGAGGGTTTTTTTGAGGAGTAGAAACTGCTGTTTATCAGTGAGTTTCTAACACCAACCCTGGAGTTCAGTGTTGTCATTTCCCTCTTCTTTTCGTCTAATCTACCAAAATAACTGATTCAATATAAAAACTACCCACAGACTTCCCATTGCAAATGTAGAAATCTTGTCTAGCCCTTACTTGATCCTAATAATTTAATCTGCAATCTTACTCATAATCCAAAGCAAAGGTCTTCTTCCACCACTCACCTTGATTCTGGGGCGTCCATTGCTTATGGTTTTGCAGAGACCAGCGCCTACTATATCAAAGAGATATTTATCACAATCTGTGAAAGGTAACAGCAACGTGTCAGTCCTTGGGTCCTGACAGAGCTGTAATAAAATCTACGTATTGGCTGCATCCACTTAGGAAATATTCCCCTTCTGAGAATGTCTGTTTGCCTTCTAGACATTTTGGACACAAACTGTTTTGAAGTTAGCGTATACACCTCTGAGGCATTGCCAAACAAACTGCTTTCATCACATCCAAATTCCGTCCCCACAAGATGTTCTATAGTTTAGTTTTTAAAAAAGTAGAGCTATAACATAATCATGATGATGAAACATTTTCCCAAGATTTAACAAACACTTATAGTTTGAGATAAATTGGACTAGGAAATTCCAAGTAATGTCAACATCTGGTTATTCCTCCAAAACGTTACAACTATCTCTGTGCCAATAATCAACATTTTATTAATACCTTCAAGCAAAAAGAGATAATATTTTAAAGGACATACAGGAATTGTTTTATAGTCTTTGATAATCTCATAAAGGACTGTGTATCTGAGTATCTTTGTGGGGGCTTTTCTTATGACACAGAAGTCCACTGGAACTAAATTAAGAAAAAAAGAATTTACTGAAAGGACACACGACGGGTCTCATAATAAAAAGCAAAACTTTAAGAAAAAGGAAGAACAACAACAAAATACCAGACTCCAGAAAGGAACAGAGTAGCTGTGGTTATGAAAGTGTCAAAAACCATTTAATGTGTCACCTCTTCAAATTGCCATTGTCATGATGAATGATCTCCAGCTGTTTTCAGTCTTTTTGTGCCATTTTGGTTAAAAGTTCTATTGCAGAAAGAATATCTCCTTAAACTAACTCACTGTCACCTGCTCAGTCTTGTCCAAGGGAAGGTGGGGTCACCTTGATTGACACTCCCCACAGAACTTCTTCTGATGGGGTAGAGTATGTGGGGAGGAAAGGAGATAGTTCTCCAAAGCAACATCCTGGTTATAACCTGCAGAATAAAAAATGAATACTGGAAAATCAAACAAGAGTCTACCACAGAAGTCCATGCTCAAAAGCTTTGAGAAACTGAATGAAACCTAAAACCAAGACCCCTCTTCCCATTCCTCTACCATCTTCAGCTCTCTGTGGAGACTTGTAAATAGTGTTAAAAACACTCCGTGGACAGGCCAAAGAGAGGGATAAAATATTTTAATGGCATTTTGAAAGAAGAGCAAGAGCTTTCAGTTTAATCAGGAAAAAATTCTTGCTGACATCCAGATGAGGCAAGGTGGAAAAGAGAATAGAGGACTTGGAGAAGTGAAAATAAACATAGGCAATGTGAAAACAAAGGAGAAAACAAGAAAGTCATTATCAGGAAAATATGCCTTGAGAATTATCTCCTTCCTGTAACCGTACAGACTGGATGGACTCAGGACAGGTGCTTATGTATGTTACCATCACCACATTCCACATCTTAAATGAGTATTGGATGCCTAGAACAATGTGTTGGCATCCAATGCGTATTGGATGCCTAGAACAATCTCAATGTTTGTATCTTCCAGGCGAATTCTACTTGGACTATCTCTACATTCTCTTTGAATATAATCTGACTCCTTCCTCCTTAAATAAGTTTTAAATTAGACTTATTTAACTTAATCTTGCGCTATTATTGGTAACGGTGAAGAATAACATATCATTGCCCTTCCCATAAATATCTTCTTTTATGCTTGCAGTTCTCAAACCTATTTATTCCCAATCCTCCTATCAACCGAGCGGAATGATTCCACAACTTTCTCCTCTCAGTCCTGTGTGCTGAAACTGCAACAAGCTTTTCTTTAAAAAAAAAAAAAAAAGGTAAAAGACCATCACTGCATCCCCAGAAAAGGCAGGAATCTGTTTGTTCTCCATTCACAGTAAGAATGGTTTTTAAAAAGAGGAAGAATCACATTAAGCTGACTTGGGGTTGGTCCGCAACCCTTTCTTAAACATAAGTGCACAAGGACGTCCTCTCAGACCTATGCAAGGCAAAGTTTCTCTGGAGAACATTAAGGCATCTCAACCTGCTGATATTCAGACTCTCAGCATCCACATCGGTGTGGAAGAGATAGAGATCAAAATAAGAAGCAGCCAGAGCCACCCTAGCCAGCTCAGGGGAGCTGGCGGACCTGCCGCCTCCTCCTCGGTGGTGTTGGTGCTGCCGCAGCCAGCTGAAGAGCCAGCGGGCTGGATGACAGGCAAGGAGGGGGACCCCTAACCCCTACCAGAGGCTCCAATAGCCAAAAAGCCCGGACAACTGCCGAGGAGACGCCTGTGCCTTGTGTCTCCTTCACTTTACACTTAGGACTAAATGTGGAACCCCCATTTCCTATGCCTAGGTCAATTTCATATGAA